>QQSS02025001.1:0-19182 GCA_003687565.2 Craspedacusta sowerbii | reverse complement strand
CATACATACATACATACATACATACATACATACATACATACATACATACATACATACATACATACAAACATACGTACATTTTGTTTGTGGGCATCTTTTCTGACCTCTTAATGGAACTAAAGGAAAAGCCGATTTAAAAAATCAACTATTTAAGATAAGGATTGTCTCGATAAATAGGATAATTCCTGGATGCACATCCTATCCCTATGCTAGATCGCTGCTTGCATGGTTTCTCTAACCTCGATGATTGGTGGCTTAGCAATAATCAATGCAGAGGACCTGCTCAAAACCCTCTTCCATCCATGCTAGATTAATCCCACTCCACTATGATGACACCAATTATGCTCTCAACTGCTTCCAAAAGAAGTGCGGTTTAGTAAAACTTGTGAAAACAACGAACTTCTCTGGACTCGAGTTTTTCTTGGGCTAAAGCCTCTGTCACGCTCAGAGCATATTCTATGGATTCACGAGCGTCAGGTGGAAAGCTAGAGATGTGAGGATCTGGAAGTGCTTTCCTTGGATTTTCAGAGCCGGCCTTTCGGGAAGAATCTAAATAATCCAGTATTTTAAGATAAGCCTCGCATATTAACCACGGCACAGACCCGTAAGCAGCTCAAAGGGACAGAACAAACCACTATCGCATAAACGGACTCGTAAACAAGGAAACGTTTGACATGTCGCGCAGTGGAAGCGACTCATGGGAAGCAGTAGCTATCGTCACCCGATAGAAGGTAAGGAAAACTAAAGCATTTTTTTCTACGTATGTATAGGCACACCTCGTGCGTACATACCTGTATTTGCATACCATTGTTTATGAACATTTTTTTGTTCATCCATAAGCCTACTAACGTTTGCACGTGTGTATTGATGGGCGTGTATATCTGTGTTTGTGCGTGTTTGCAGGTGTTTTTTTTTTAATGCATAAGCGTGTCCTCATGTGATTATGTTTATACGTAGAGATAGATTTGCTGTTTACTGTGTCTCAAGGCATGCGTTTGTACATGCGTGATTTATTGAACAGTCTCTTTACATATCTATATCATATTGTATTTGTGCAAGTTTGTGTTTAATTATCTATGCATCAGAGCATTTGTTGACGTGCATGTGTAGCGGAATTGCAGCCAATTGATCTAGGCTACGATGCCATTAAATTCCATGAGCAATATTTTCCAAGGATAGCGCCCTAGTTCACTTAAAAATTGATGCGACCGAAAAAATCATTTTTAAAGCCGATATTCGCATTAAGCAACAACAACAACAACAACAACAACAACAACAACAACAACAACAATCTCTTTTCCCAAAAGTGCGTACAATAATTTACAGAAGAGAATTTATCAAAATCTGTCACACAATGGAAAGGAGGGCTCTTCTTAGCAAAGCTAATCAAAGTTGAAGAGCCTCTTTAATACTTCTCGAGAGAAGTATGCGAAATCAAAATATAAAAGCCATTGCAAATCATCCGCGTTCAACAGCTTCGGTCAAGCCTGGCAAGCACTTAATAACAAGTCACTTAGTGAAGATAAGGCAGCGTCCAGTAATGTACACAAGGGAGTGTCCACGTCCAATCCGTGTTCGCTACGCGCTCCACCAAAAGACTTCGACGAGAAAGTCGACTCCTCCAATCTGCATCGGCATTCGCAGGATCAATCAAGGCTGGGTCCAGAGTCCGCTTATCTTGAGACATTTCACGACATTCCCGCACGGCAGATGGTCTGGGAAACATCGCAGACCTAACCATGTATTTGTCAATATATGTTACCCAGTGCCTGTACTGCTGCATCTCTTGTTTTGCGTTGTGGACAAGCCGTTGTAAGTTGGGCTAACGTGGGACATTCCACGACAGGTGATGGCATGGAGGTTACGAGAAGTGCGTTCCGTCTGAATTTCTCTGTTAGTGTACAGATCTTAAACGACAAGCATCGGCGACTAACTATGCTCTCTTATACTGGCTTTGCTTAAGTTTCCGGCTGCCCAACGACGAGGGCCGACAAAAATCGTTCAATCCGACGGTGAAAGATTTTTGCAGATGCAAATCGGCTTGCATACCAGCAGACGTACGACGGCGTGTAAGAAACGATATTATTTCCGGTTCGCGATCGGGGGAAATTCGGATGATCTTTGCGTTAGGTAATTGTCTTTAAGTATCGGTTTGCTACTTGAGATCGGAGCAGTGCTAAGTAGAATCGGACTAAACACTAGGCAGAAGCTTCTTTCCGTTTCCCGAGCCATGTCATGTGGCAAGCATTAGGCAATAAGGAAGTTGTTAAAATTTGCATCTGCACCCCTCACACACGCACGCACACGTACACACACACATACTCACGCGCACACACACACACACACACACACACACACACACACACACACACACATACGCACACACGCAAGTACACACATACATACGCACACCACGAGCCCATGATTCCGGCTTGCAGCCCTCTTTCTAAACCTCGAGGACAAAGGTTGCGCCATGGTCGACAACATTCGAAAGCAAAAACTGATCCTATGCTTACCGAACTAAAAGAAACGCCTGCTATGTATGTACCAAATGGATATACATATATGTGCAACTTCGTGTATGTGCTTACATTTTTTAAGCATTTTCCAGGCGGCTATGAAATTAAAAGGCTCGCTTTACGTACGTTTCCTCCCGGCCAAGGGACTCGTCAGAGACCTTTGGTTGGAGTCTTACCTGGCCTAGCAACTTCTTGGAAAACCTTGAGAGCACCGTATCAGGAGAACATAAGCTATCACGTTATAAGGCTAGTAAGTGAGTAGGTAAGTAAGTGTCTATATATACATTTAATGCTGGTAGAGGAGCTCGCACACATGACAGTAAGTATATCTAACTTGTCTTGATCTAGTGGTCCAACCCCCTCAAAATTCGCGCTTTGTATCCATCCATCTAGACTGCGTCATTATTTCTCTTGACACTTGAGGTCACGATGCAAGACCACCGAACTGTGACCTACATTGTATTGCCAGTATTACATGTGTATTAAAGAACAGACAAAAAGGTGCATACTTAATATACACCTATTCATTATGAAGGCTTAGTGGGATATTTCTTGTTCATATCGGCGTGTTCAATCCCTCTGGAAGAATACGCGGGATTGAAACTTGATCTCAATGGATTTGGACGCCGCAAGCTTTACAGGGTCTTCTTACAGGATCAAGCCTAGTTTACCTCAGCGTAATAAGAAACTATACCCGATTAATAAGACATGTAATGCCACTCTATGTTTACCGCTTGCTTTCACCCAGTGCGCTGGGTTTTAAATGTTTGCGGAGATAAACGCATTGGGGTCGAGAATAGACCGCATCAAGTTAGTAACGAAGGTATTGGGGATTCGTAAGCGCGTACTCTGGCGCAACTTTAACTTCGATGTGTTATACACTGGTAAAGGCCAAGGGTAATTGATTGAGCTTGCTAAAAGCTTACAAGGAAAGCTTCAGAGCATGTAAGTAAAAATCCTTAGCTGATTGAATGGTGGCTATTCTTTGTAGCAAGGTCATCCAGTGGCTCAATTGGTAACTGTTTTGTATATATTTCTTAAATTGTAACCTTGGATAAGATTTTAAAGAAAACCAAAGAGCTGATCGATTTGTCTTTAAAATCTGGATTGATCTGATTGATCTGATAAAATCTGGTGACCTTGCATTGTTGTTGTTGTTGTTTTTGCTGGTGTTGTAGTTGTTGCTGTTGTTTTTGGTGTTGTTTTTGTTTTTGCTGTTGTTGTTGTTTTTGGTGTGGTTGTTGTTGTTGCTGTTGTTATTATTTCATTAATATTATTGCCACTCAAATTTTAATTGTCGTAGACGGAGTGATTCCAAGGTATCCACCACTTAAGCTGACACATATTAATTCTAGTTGATGAACGTGACTGTCACTCCTCTAGTTGTTCTGAAAGTCGCTTTAGACTTCTCTGGTTCGCAAACACTGAAAGAAAACTGGAAGTGCGATTAGACTATATATTGTCAGCGCTTCTGAACATCTCTCTTTTCGCCTTTACATTTGCCACCCTTATATGCGACTCAACAATAGCAAACCAACTCCAAAATATAATCATTCGTCAATTTAACTAAAATATGCTACGAACTTGTCAGGTAGTCGCCAGCCAATTGTGTTGAGATCGATCATCAAGATACCCGTTTTATGTAATATTTACATGAATAGATAGTTTGTTCTTGAGTTTTGCCGCAATTGTGAAGTATTCCATGACGGTTGCCTTGTACTGTTTGTTGCTAAAACATTTACTATCGAACAACAGATTTATAGCAATGCAATCACTTATAACTTTCTGTAAACAATTAGTAGACTGTAATTACTTCGCCTAAATTCCTCATTGTTAAAAAATTTGCGTCGCTTTTGTTACAAATGGGATGGGGAAAGTTGAAAGGGACTCATCGGGAAATACAAACGCTTCACAAGGACCGGGGATTAAAATCGAGAACCGAGGAGGCATGAGGATTACAGGCCCCAAAAAACTATGAATAATGAAGATGGTGTTGTCAATCAAATCAAAATCTTTTACGACAGAATCGGTTGATCTACGTGCAAAAAGGGAGAGGAGGCCTATGGGGTTGGAGATTAAGAAGGTGCCCCTTAAGAACCCTATAGTGATTTGCCTTCCTTGTGGTTTATACAAGCTAAGCAACCGAATTTCCATCACGTGGAAGTTCCCTAATAAAATCTTGTAATTTTCCGTGACCATTTGCACTAGATCGTCAAAGTCTTAGCAGCGTGCCCCCAAATCACTTGAGCATTGCCAGCCGCGTTGTACGCGGGTAGAATCCCTTGTAAATAATCAAATGGCTAGCCTTACGTACGTTTCTTCCTGGCCAAGGGACTCGTCAGAGACCTTTGATTGGGGTCTTAACTGGCCAAGCAACTGCTTGGAGTCCCATTAAGAACTCGAAACTGCTGGAGACCTCGAGTGCACCGTCTCGCGAGAACATAAGCTCTCAAGTTAACAGTTGCACGATATCGTCACAGCTTCAGCAGCCTGCCCTCAAATCACTTGAGCATTGCCAGCTGTTGTAAGCGGTACAACATAACAAGTTATATATTAATTGTGAAATTATATATTAAAGTATATTATATATTTAGAATGCATTGGAATATAGTAGAATATATGCTATTCAACGAGCCATTTGACCTCGACTAAAGCTCAAATTCCAGCCGAAGAGATCGACATTGACAAGCCAAAGCCTTCTCAAAATTCTCCTCGAAATAAATGTCAAATTAAAACAGGCACTTGCAAGAAGGAGACGTCCATGTTCGAGGACTCATTACTAATGGTACTCACTCTGTTAGTTTATATAGAAAGCCGTTGGGTTAAGCACACCAAGAAGAATACTGCTCGCCCAAGCCAAACAACCTTCACAAAATACAGTTAAGCTAAAAGAAGACGGGACGAGAAATAGTGCAACTTCGTCGTCCGCTGGAAAGGTCTCCACGAAGAGTGTCTTTTGGTAACTGCGATGACAGTTTGGCGATCGTTGGAGCATCGACCAGTCGTCTGAGCCTCCCTTTGAGGGCACGTATCGAGCTCTTTAGCTCCTTGAGAGGCTCAACCAACATCCGACGACTGGCTTCATTTGCTGTCACCGACAATCGATGGACAGCGCATCCGGGAAAACTCCTGGACCATCACCTCCAACAAGAACAACTGTTCTGTTGCTCTAAATTAATTTCGAAGAACATTCTAACACGTGCTGTACTACTAACTCGGTAAGGCTCTGCTTGTAGGTGTCTGAATATAGTGCGGCTAGAAAAGACTCAAATAGAAATATTTTCCTTACTAGCTGATGAAACTGTGCGATACCCTGATCTCATTTTAGATAAGGTAAATCTTCTACCTAAAGGATTAATGCCAGATAGCTTGAGCTAGCAGCTGCGGTGCCATGTTGCGTAAATGTATGTGCCCAGATCTTCTGTATTTGCTGGACTGATCAAAGCATATTTCCAATACGCAGCGGTTTAACAATATGATATTTATGGATTTGAAAGCGCTCGTAGAAACGGGGGCGGACCCTCGTTGATTCCGCTTAGATTTTCAGCGATGAGCCCCACCTTAAAGTTTTACATTTGAAATTTTATTTGTGGCCGTAAAAATCTTGAACTTTGGAATTTGATGAGTTAAGTTGGTGGTCGCACTTTATCGGATGTCAGGCCCTTTCGCATGTCGCGTGCTTGCGTAGATGTGTATGTGCTCATAGATGTCTATATGTTCGTAGATGTCTATATGTTTGTAGATGTCTATATGTTTGTAGATATCTATATGTGCTTAGATGTCTATCTGTGGGTATATATACATACATATATATATATATATATATATATATATATATATATATATATGTTACGGATTAGGGCGTCCAGGATTTGGGGTAAAATACAAATATTAACCTGCCCACAGATTTTTCTCCATCCCTCTAATCTCCGTTATTCATTCCTTAAATTCATGTTTTTTTCGAGAGGGGCAAGAATAGGTTGATGGAAAAAAAACGAATGCTTAAATATTATTTGTGGATTCTCGCTGCTCTGAATGCAATATCAAATGTCTTGAGAAAGGAGAAGTTTCTTTAACATCGATACTATGAACGTAGAAATTTAGTACTCCCTTAGCTGGATCTTCGGCATCATAAGCTTAATAATAACATAAACTTCGGGATGTTCTTGGCGAATATTTCTTTTCGGATGAAAAATCTTGAGTAACTCGTATATTTCCCTTGGCAAAAATCATTTTAAGCAAAATACTTTTTTATAAAATCAAATCAGAAAACCCATGAGAATTTGCGAGACCTGTGCAGCCAAGCAGCTTGTAAGTGGGTCACCTTAATGTATACTGTATATGTACTCTTTTGCAGACACGTTGTAATTATTTATGTTGTCGTACAAGTTAATTTTTATGAATAATTCACATTTTTGCACGTAAGTACATACTTTTAACGATTCCTTTATTGAGTATTGGTCACACTTATGAAAATAACGTGGGAAACCAAGCTAGGATAGAAACAATAGAACTGACTTGTAAATATGCTCACTAGATATTTACACAACCGGATAAAACTGGACGATTTTGCGATGGATTTTGTGCCATCGTTTAGCGCAGGGGTCTCCAAACATTTCAGCACGCGGGCCGTAGTAACGGGCATACGGCCGTTCGGGGGCCGGATAAAGAGTCGAGGTCAGGTAACCTAGATTAAAAACAAGCGCGTGGCGCTGAACAAGGCGAAAGACTGGCCGATTACCACCATTAAAAACCACAAGCGGAATTTCAAACAAAGCATTTGCTAATGTATTTAATTCGCAAGTGAAAAGCTCGACATTTAAAGAATCATAAATTTCCTTTCGGTGACAAATTGCATCCGTAATGGAAACGTAGCACTGGCTTTGAACAAAGATCATTAAGCGAGTGTGAAGCGAGGCTGTACCAGACATACGGACACTGTGCCCCCTGAGGTGGATCTTTTATGACGGGTTCTCACGTAAATTCGTGGAATAAAAGGCCTCGCGTGCTGTAGATTGGAGACCCTCGGTTTAGAATAATCCTTTGCTTTTTATAGAAATTTAAAGATGATTTCAAAGTTTGATTTCAGTGTTCTTTCATGTGGCGTCTGTTTTTATTTAAGCTTGATCTGATTCTTCCGAACTGCACATGGCCAAGCCACAAGTGCCCACCATCTTGCCTTACACGGATATTTCCGGCCAAATATCAGGACTCTCCGGCTCTGACATTTTTGGAGCCAGGAACATTCACGACATTAGCCCTTCTTTGCTAATGAATCTGAAGGACCGAATTCGTGCGGGCGGAGATTGCAGCTACGATGTAGGGAATCATCTGTCTTGGAAGCGTCTACGTGAGCAACGTCGAGAAGCCTCCAAGCATCCTCACCACCATCCTCATCATGCATATGCCCTTGCTTCTTTAGATCCTGAACTGCGCCATCCACCTCGCGATAAAAGTCATCACCATCTTCTTTATCAACATCACCACCACCAACGTCGCCATCAGTCCAAAATGGAGTCACCTCCTCTTTCAGCTAATATGGCTTCTTTCCACGGTCCTGGTATTAGCAGCAGCGGAGAATGGTCTCGTCAACAGGATGAGGTGTTCAGCAACGACGAAATACGTCAAGCCTGCTTCGAGCTGCGCAAGCAAGCTCGCCAAATCTCCGTTTCAGAGGAGCACCTGACGCAATCCGTGGAGGGTTCGAAAGCCAACTCGGAGTTTGACTGGCGTTTGGTCGAGGCGATATACTTGCTAAAGAACGCTCATAAAAGAGGATTCTTCTATAGGAAGCCATACATTCAGGTGTGTATTGTCCGTCACTTGCTTACGCGCAACTTCTTGGCTATATCTCGTAACTCTTTCGTATCCTATTCGTTTGCTTATGCTAGTGGTTTGTTTTAGCTTATTCATAACTTATTCGTAACCTGTTCATATCCCATATTCTCATGTAGCTTACACCATCATATGACTTATTCTTCAGGTGCTCATACTTTTTTAATCCCTTATTCTTATGTAGCTTAGACCATCAAAGAACTTATTCTTCAAGTGCTCGTCATACGTTTTTTCAACTGCCTTGCAAATTCTTATCAACTGTTCTTGAAGACCCTGCTAGTGATGCAAAATTCAAACTTTACTACAACCCGTAGACATGGAATCGGCCACCGGGGATTCAATTAGATTTCTTTACTAATTTGTTCTACTTTCTCGTTCGGATACAAAACCAAAAGAAAATCCCTCACAATACATGCGCGTGGAAACTCAAGCTATTCACATGAAGAAAAAGACTTTTCAAAGGTGAAGCTCGCGTTCCATCACTTTAGATAAGACATAAGCTCTATGCAAAAGTATGTGGCAGTTATGATTTAAACTACAAACACTAGTAACATAGTTATAAAACCATAAATGTTCTAGAAGAAATCCCAGGCGCCAGAATGAGTCACATGCTAAATTAAATATTAACATAAAAAAGTCTCACATACATAATTTGAGCAATTCGCAATTCTCTTTAGAAGTAACTAAGGAACTGAGCGGGTCAAGCGTACTGTTCAGCCTTACGTGGTCGAACTTACCACCGCGCAAATGACCATAACGGAACGTTATTGAAATTGGTGAATGGTCTCCTGAGTGAGGTTTTTTCCTCCAACTCAGCAGCAAGCTTTCACGAGCTCGTGTAGGCACCTTCAAACACATTAGTCGTATGAGTCGACACCTTCATCCTCAACTGCTCTGATTATCAAAGCTCATAGCCAACAAGCGCCATCATTAGATCTAAGGTTTCTGTGACCTTGTAAACAAGTCGCTGGCTCTGGTTTATTAATGGTATATCTATATATTGTACCAAAATTTATGGTAGAGTTCATGATTTTACGTCCGTGCTCTTTGTCTATACCTAAGACTTTGTTTTTAATGAAGAAAAAGCTTTAAGACAAGTAACGGTTTGTACTGAAGCACGCACTTTTAAGCAAGTAGAGTCACAAACGGGGTGCGACAGGAAACTACTTTCTAGCGAATGAGGGCCCTACAACAGCTTTTCAAGTGGTTACTAAAGTACTGACTAAAATACTAAAATATGAGCACACTCATAAGCGAATTCTCATTTAGAATTAGACGCAAATAAATATCACTAAACTGGTTTTTCCCAAAGTGGGTAACCGCCCCTTTGTATCGGAGGTGCTTGTTTTCTCGTTGTTTTCTCTCTCTCTCTCTCTCTCTCTCTCTCTTTTTGTTTCTGTTTTTGGCTTATGTAGGGGCATAGAAGTTGGATTGGTGGCCACTTGTGCGGACTTGTTTAGCGCTCTAATTTCTCTTTTTTTTTTTCTTTACTACTCAAAAGAGATTGTGCTATTTTATTGAATGCCAACGCCGGTCATAATTAAATACGCATTAAATACGTATCTTTTAGTGTTCAAAGCCTATTATAATTTGTTTAGCTCGTTGATATAACCTTTTTAAAATCTCATTGTCTCCACGTATTGCCGAGCAACTCCTTTTTTGGTACTAGTTTGGAAAGTTCCAGTCAAACATTCTAGTCAAACTTTTTGCCTCATTACGAGAGTCATATTCAAGATTCAAAATTCTGATCTTCGTTTGCATTAGTAATAGACTAGTCAAACCTGACGGTTACGCTTTAGCACTTACTACTATGTCGTTGTATTTATGTCATTGTACATATGATTGATCAGATATGACGTTGACTTTTGAAAACAGCTGGGAGTGTAAACTGGCGATCGTTCAGCAGTTGTGACTGATCGTGGTCGTCTGTCACCATACCCCTACCCAAACCCGCTCCAAAAATTGGATACCTCTGAAAGAAATAGAAGTTTCAAGTAAATTCCAAACTTTTTTATTCATACAAAATGAATCAAGCAAACCGACCCTGGAAAAGAAAGCAGTCGCCATGTTGAACGTCCCTCAGACCACGGTATGGGTGGGTAAACGATGTGCGTTGGGAGCTTTACGGCAAAAATCACCACCATAGATGATCCATGGCCCGTATGGTTGTGACTTGATATGGTGAATACTTCTATGAATGCGCATTTTACAGGCCTATGCTTATAGATATTTTAAAAATACCTTCTCGCTTCAGCGGTCGCAGGACATACCCCGTTAGGTGGATGGATGTTCATCCATTTCCTATATATCCGTCACACCCGTTTTAGTGCTACTCGAGCTCTCTTATGTTGCTCCATGAAAAAGACAGTCGCTTTCTCAGAGAAGCGTGCCAAATTTACTATGATCTGGACTAAAAGCAATTTCGCATCTTTTGTTACGAGTTTTGTTTGATTGTTATGTGATTCTGATTGTTATGTATTTGGCGTATTTATGACTAATAGGAAAAAATGAAATGCAATGACTTAACTTTTTGGCCATTGTGCGAACTTCAGGATGTCCAGACTTTCAAAGCGCAATCAAAATGTTTTTGCTTTTCTACCTTTTCTCATGCAAGGATGCTTCTTATTTCTTGTGTTATTTTGCTTTCGTCAACAGGCAGATTGCTTAATTTTATTTGCGTGAGTACCCTTCATATCACGCTATGCGGCATGTAAGGACAACGAAGACCTCTGGCCACGGGGGTGGGGGGTGGTGAAAGGTTTGCCTATTACTTTGGAGAGTAGTTGCGTTACCGTTTGTCGAAATAAAGAAACTATAAATTACTGTTCACATAGGGCAGCTTCTTAGGGAAATTCTTGACTGAAATTGATAAGGTCTTGCTGAAAAGTTACTTCCTGAATTTTGGTTTTAAAGTTTATTGTATTTCTTATTTATCTGGAAGTCCAGAAACATGGCGATTAAGTTAATTATGCTATACTTTTTTAACTTTCCAAGTTTAACCTGGCTGAAAATAGGCAAACAAGATAGGACTTCAAACATAATGTGCTTAGAATTTAAGACTGAAGATAAGATAATTATGGCTATCATATCATACGACCACACTACATTAACATAAATTTTAGCTGGGCAAACTTTTCTCAAAGGCTCGTTGCTTCTAGCTAGGCAAACTTTGAAACTTGTACAGAATTTCATAGACGATCTAAGCTCTCGCAGCTAGTAACGGAGTTTTCCCTCGTAGGTCGCGACCCAGCAGTGAGCATACAGCAAAGTATGGACAGGGGTACCTCTACAATAACGATTAGCATTAATGCTTTTAATAATAACTCCCATCAAGCTTTCGCGGTCGAAGCTAAAAGACTTTGAAATACGAAACAGGGTAATACAAAATCTTGGAAGAAATGTTCGTCTATAAAGGCTTGGAAAAAGGGGAAAGCGTGCAAGTCTAGGTACGATAAAAATCGAAGATATTTCAGGCGAAACGCCGAGGTTTTGCTCTCCAAAGAAACATCATTAGGTTTAGTATGTTTGTTTTCATATTATCAGCTTCGCTATCAGCGTCTGTGGTAAAAAACAACGCAGTTCGCATCGCTCGCATGGACGGTTCGGAAGCACAGCTGCCCTATCTGTATCAGGAACGATTAGATCCTCAAACTGACATAACCGCTGAGTTAATGGGATCAATTTAAATATTGCTTTGTTGATTTGAGGCCTTTTGCTACAGGCTTAGCGCGATCAATACTTCTTTGCGCACGACACTGAAACGCTAACGGCTTGGAGGGTCTTGCCAACTTGTTATTAAAAACACCTGCATATTTTTGCTTTGGGAGCCATTCAGGTTTTATGTTACAAGAGAAAGCGGATTGTTTTTGACTTCAAGCCTGAACTTGAAGTCGCCTGTTTGGATGGTTATCGAAGACTGTCCATCGTAAGCGTACTTGTTGGTGCTGACGACTTGTTTTGTACGAGAAATACTCTATGGAACATTTCGCTGTGAGACGTTTTTTCCCCGTAAATGCTGCTCAATACTTTCGTTTTCTTAGCAAAAACGCGGCAAATTATTTTTCTCATGCTCCTATATATGGCACTGCTCTGGAGTCATCGGTGAATAGGCTGATGCTTTACGATTGCTTGTTGGGGTCGGCCTCAGAAGAAAGCTAATAGATTTATTTTCTAATCTTTTTGTCTGCTTTGGTTGAGCTATGATTGTGTTTGTTCCTGAACGCTCGTGAATAACCGTCTGTTTGCGATTGCAATTATCAGTTCGTTTGTTCATCCCAAGCTCACTTACAGATGCTGTGTGGTTAATCCTTCTATAATCTGCATAAGTTATCTTGGAGTAGTTTTGTGCATTTTGGTGAGTATCTGGTGGCAAACAGTTCAAGTTTGTAAAAACAACTTAAGCTCTCAAAAGTCAACATTAGCTGAAAAATTCGACATTATGTCTTTGGCTCAAAGTGCAATCAAAATGGCAGCACATTTTTGCAGAATCATTTTAATGCCTTTTGTAGATAAACTTTGATCAGGATTAAGAAGCACTTACAGACTATGCTGTGGACAAATATGCAAGAAGTTCAATTGATCAACCTTAGAGATATATTTTGGTTGTTTCATAGTAGTTGCTACGAACAAATGCTTTGAAGATATATACTGTTTTCCCCTAAAAGTGCAAAGGTAGTTCTAATTATCTAATTGTAAGTATCCTGTTGGCTTAAGGCTGTCTGCTATCTCCTGCGATTTAAATTGAAATCATTAATACATGTAAAATCGTCTTGCAGCTTGTGTAGCAAGCAGGTATAACTGTATCCCGGAATATGGTTGGAGGAGACGACTTACAATCTGATGTAGCTGCCCGCAAGAAAAGAAATCGCAAGTCAAAGTTGTTTTATGTTAGTTGTGATTTCCTGGAGGTAAATGGATCGGGAAAAGACAATTTGGTGCTTCATGTTCACTCTGACCCAATTCAAGTTTTGGTTGGGAAAAATGTAGATGCAGAGCAGAAGAAAAGAAACAGGCGGTCAAAACTGTTTTACGTCAACTGTGAGCATTTTGACCTCAAATCGTGTGCCCAGGTATATGTTAATGTGTTGATGTGTATGGGTCTTAAACTAATGTTACAGAACTAATTGTTTTTATTATATTTGGTGGGTATGCTGTTTTTTAGTTCCTCACAATAAGATGCTGTGCTAGAAAAGATTTTGAGGGTAATGTGATTTCTCCTTGATCAATTTTAAGCTAGAATTTGGAAATCTTTTCTGGATGGCTGTGAATTTTAGCTGGTCTTAAATTTAAGTCATTTATTCAAACCCAGCCACCTGCAGCTGTTTGGAGTTAAATCAGGCTTCCAAAGTATGCAGATGGTACCTTTTTCAGTTGGCAGTCTACAGATTCAGACTGATCTTGGAATAGATTATTATGATAGCATGCTGAATGTGAGCTGCTATTCAAGAATTCGAATTATTAGGGGAGTTGGTACCTTGCAGTGGTGTTTCATGACCATGAGCTGCTACAACCCTCATATCTGCCCTATTCTGCCCTGTAGGCCCTGTTTTCATCAAAATTTTCAGAGCTTTCTTGGTCTTTACTGTTTGCTTATGTACTTAGAGTGGTTTGGAGAGTTCATTTGACTGCTTTAAATTTAGTTGATAAGCCTGATTCAATTGATGTATCAGGTACTTTTTGCTATTGTTAATCTAGGATTGATAAATCAAGCTGTGGTTGCCTACTTGTTGTTGAGGGCTAGCTATAATGCTTATTCTAATGTCTTATAATGTTGGTAATGTAACAGTGTTTGTCTCTATATGCTCTTTATGTTTGCCCTTATTTTAAATTTGGGCCATGATTCCCTAACTCGCCCCTACACACACACACCCACACGCACACACACACACACAAACAAGAAGTCTGTTTTTAGTTGGTTCTCATATGACTACCCAGTGTAAATGTTAAGCTCGCTATTGTAAATTTGGGTCTGAGTCCGAAGGCCAAGGCTTTGATCAATGTAAGGACTTATTTTGCATTTCTTGTGAACTTGAAGGTAGTAATAAATCTACCGCTTGCAGCAGCATCAATTCAAATCAATCAATGGAACACAAACACACGCACGCGTGCACACACGCAGGCTCGTGCGAAGTTTGCGCACGTACTCCCAGTCCTAACTTGAAAGGGAAGATGCAGACGCATTTCGGCATTATCTGGCACATCGCTGGCTTATTAACAACACACAGGCTTGGCTCTTCAGCCTAAAACAAAAACAGGCTAATCTTAGTTTTTTGAGAATCGGTTAAAGGGGCGCTTCGCAGTCCGCCCAGGTTGTAGATTCTCGTCCACGACTACGATTGCGATGTTTTGAATCTGGCCAGAAGAGCACGTGGGAGGCCTGGTTACGAATTCAAGTCTGCTCATTTGGACTGTTTATTAAAATTGACTTTTAGATCCTGACCTTTTTTAGGCATGAGATTTTATCGTTTTTATTTTGCAGCTTTGCGCCTTAATTTAGAACCATTTATAATTTTTTTAAGTTCAGGAGCGCCCCTTAATGTTGCTTTTTTTTTTATTCACTCAGAGTCCTGCTCTTGATAACGGTCTCCATGATACAGACGCCTCATCGACCGTGTCGTCGGATTGTAGAGCCTCTCCTACCGATAGCGACGGGGAGTCAGTCACCAGTGTCTCATCGCACGATGTGGCCAATTTTCTCTCAGAAGCCTTCTACCTGGGAAGGAGACCGTCACCCAGGGATTCTGTGAGCAGCACTATTTTACCGCCGTCCACCGACCGCTCGTCAAGCAACACGCCGTTGAGTAAGACCCCGTCCACGTCATCGGACGTCAGCGTGGGGTCCGTGAAGCGCCGACCGAAGCGCCCCGATATTCACATATCGGATCAGCGCGCCTACAAGGATTATATCGAAATATTACGCGAGCAGGAGCAGCGGCGTCGGGAAAGCTTCGCCTCGACGCTCAGTGGCACGAGCCCGGGGGACTCCACCTCGAGCCGCCCGCAAAGCTTTGCCAGTGATGCCAGCTATTTGAATGTTACGGACGACCTGAACGTCACCCCCGTCAAGCTGCGGCGCTCCAGCGAAAATCAATCCCCTGCCGTCGACGAGCACGTCAGAGATGCAATGAGATCGAATGAGATCGAAGAGACCCTAACCGCGGTTCAGTGCTCATCTCAGCTGAGTGCGCCTGACTCTTTCGGAGTGAAGGCCGTGAAGCGGTTGTGTTCGAGACGTCCGCACAGCCCAACTAGTGAGCTTTTAACGGACGTCGCCAGTTGCCTGTCGGCAAACCACAAGTTGGACTTTTGGGCGGCCCTACATAAAGTTCTCTCGCCAGTGCTGCACAGAATGAGGTCTCTCGAGGAGCAAGCGAAGCATCTCTCGTCTGTTCAAGTGAAGCTCGCTGTCCTGCAGGAAGAGAAGAGGCAGCTGTGCCAGATGCTTAAGAATAAGCGAGGCGGCTTTGACTCGGCGAGTGGATACTCGACTCCAACACAGCTTTCGGACTGGGAGGGTAGCGGTTACCTACCTCGGGGTCGATCCTTTGAGGACGAGAGGATTGAGTCTCGGATGCGATCCCTCGAGGACGATAGGGTTGTGGCGATCGCAGAACAGCCGGTGTTTGCCAGTCCCAGCTGTGCCGAGTCGGTCAGCCAAGCGAAAATGGTCCCCGCTGAGAATGTCACGCTGTGTGGGACGCTCCGAGTGGACGCTTGCACTCAGCACGAGGTTACATGTGAGAATGCATGCGTCGATTGCGACCTAAAGGTTGTCGTGCCTGTTTCGCACAAGGCTAGTTCGACAGATGTCGTGAGAACGTCCTCTGTTGGTGTTGGCAATGGCATCGCCAATATCCGAACGGCTTCCATTGCTCTGGGCGATGGTTTGGCTGAAAGAACCGCGAAGTGCATGGGAACCCAGTGCGCGTTGCCAACCCGGTCCATCGGCGTGAGCACAGATCATTCCCGCAACGAGCTTTTGAATGCTAGCACTCAGCACCAGGTGAGCACCTTGGACCAGGGTGTGCAGAACTCGCAACTGACCAAGGAGCAGGCTACATCCACGGTGGAGAAGGTGTACGTCGATGCTTGTACTGACGGTCAGGTGTCTGTGCATTCGATCGGCTTTCAGGTGCGCCCTGACTGCGGCGAATTCTCGTCACAGTACAGACACGTCGTTTTGTCGGAAGAAAAGAGTCTTCTCGCGGGTGCTCCCACCAGCAGTCTCACCTCTTCCCTTACAAACACCGACCAGGTGTTCTTCGTCAGTATGGGAGTCGGTGACGATGTCGCTGAGAAGCGCTACTGCGAGCAGGCTAGCCAGGCATGTGTACGTGCTGTAGATCGCGAAGCCCAGTGTGCCGCGATGGAAAAGCGCGACGTTGGCCTGTTAGCCAGGCCTTTATCTAGCTACCAACGGACAGTGGCTACCTGGGCACATTCGGAGTGCTCGGACTTTGCGTGTGGAGAGGAAGATGCGGAAAGGCGGGTCTGCGACGCTCAAGTCCAGCACGTGTTGCAGCAGTGCAGTAGAGCGGTGGCAACGGACGAGGTCTCGTGCGTCGATGTGGCTGTGACGTGCAACATGGTGGCCGAGAAGCAGACGCGGTCTCTGGGTTGCGGCGAATGCTCGGTGCTCGATCTGCTCTGCGACAAGTGCACGTCGCGCAAACTCAAGTCGGTTGCTGTCGGCTCGTATGACGGGCAGAAACGCGTGGGACAGTGCAAGGTCGACGACAAACTCTGCGACTGCGTCAAGCCGGTCTGCGTGTCCACAGGCACAGGCGATGATTCGGTGCATAAGAACCCGTGCGAGAGATGCTCCTCGACAAACGTGCGCTCCGTAGCCGTCAGCAACGACCGTGTCGATGATCTGCTATGCGATCGCTGCTTGAACGTGCAGATGCGAACCGTGGCATGTGGTGATGACAAATACCAACCTCTGTCGTGCGAAGCGTGCTTGTATCGGGGCGGGCTGGTCTCCCTAGGTGTGGGGCCTGACAGCGTCGAAGGCGTATTTTGCGACCGATGCAGCACCGTATCCCGCAACGATATCGGCGTCGGCGACTGCAGCGTGAACGACCCATGCTGCAACACATGCACCAGTAGTTACTCCTCGAAGCTGGACGTCTGCTCAAGAAGCGAGGCGAATGACGTCTTCGATTTTGACCTGTCGGCCGTCACTCGCTCGCTGACGCCGCAGCTTCAGCAGGCGCTGCTCTGCCACTACTGCGGCAATAAGGTGGACCTCCAGGATGCGGCTCTGGACGACAGTCTCCACGAGCTGAAGGAGCGCATGCACGATGCGTCACGTGGTTTGACGCGTAGCAGCGGCTCACGCAATCTGTCGCTGGACTTTGCCCGGGAGGATGCCATACTGCGACACTCGCCGAGTGCCGTGCGCGATTCCAGTGTCCCCTGCCGCGATGAAGCGAATGGAGCGACGGTGACTAAGCAGGAGCTTCTTGATGCCGACGAAGGTGTCGAGGAGATCACGGATAAGGACCTGGATGGAAGTAGTGGTCGTGATCGGTAAGTTCTGCAAAGCGCTTAATTCTCGCTGGTGTCAACGCTCGCAAATTAGTCATTTTCCTTGTTTGACTGTTATTGATGCCCCACCAAAGAATTGTCTGCAACCCGATGAACTAAAGCTTTGCGCTCCCGTTCGGGGAGCTATGAAGACGCTTTAATTCTACCGTTTCCGGGATTTTTTTTTTCGGGGGTTTTAAGCTTCGATGTGGCGCATTAACCGCTTTATTCTGAGTTTAAGCTGGCCTTGAAATGGTTTGGATCCTTTTTTCTTATGCTGAGCTGTTTCACTCAAGGTGACAGTCATAAAAGGTCAGTTATGTTATCTTAAGATGGCAAGCCTCATAAATTTTTGTCAACTATGCCGCTCGTTGGTATAAGCCTTTTTTTTTTTTTTTTTTTGTCGTCGTGAAAATAAAGCTTTGAGTTTTGAGTCTGGAACGCCGTATAGTAAAATTTGAATTCTTTATTGCAGGGGTCTCCAAACCTTTTACCACGCGGATCTTTACGTACACCCGTTCAGGGGTTTCGGATAGACGGTCGAGGTCAAATAAATTAGAATCATAACAGAAGCGTGGCGCTGAGCGAGGCGAAAGATGGGCTGAGTGCCGGCACTAAAATCACGGAGAATTTCAAACAAAGCATTACTTATTAATTTATTTCGCGAGTGAGGACAACGACCTTTAGCGAATCATAAATTTCCGTATTTTCGTTGATAAAATACATCCGCGTGCCGGAATGAATAGCCTCGTGGTCCAGATGTGGCCCTCGGACCGTAGTTTGGAGAACCCTGCTTTAATGGTTTGATTCTTTGTTAACTCGGAGACAGGGAGAGCTTCTTTCTTCGAAGCTCTGTATTGTCAATCTGCCGTTGAACCTTAGTGTAGTGCTCTTTTTGTCCCTTCTATTCTGTTCCCGATGCTTTGATAGCTCGCTTGCTTGACTGTAGAAGCGGCGACGTGATCGAAGCGTGCAAGATGCTGCACGCACACTTTGCGGGAGACAGGCCTCTGGAACAGAAGAACATGGTAAGGTCTTCAGCTTCTTGTGCATGCTGACAGGGTAATGATAGCAGCAGGAAGGCTGCTAGAGGCCGCCTCCGAAAGTTCTTGTTGTCAAACTGTGACATGCTGCAAGTGTTCCCAAATCGTTGCCGAACTGCAATGTCTATGGCAGAGCAGCTCTGGTTAGGATATATATATATATATATATATATATATATATATATATATATATATATATATATATATATATCTGTGCTCTCTGTGAGTCGCATGTGTCGGTGGTATTTCTGTTTTTT
>QQSS02024890.1:5000-19184 GCA_003687565.2 Craspedacusta sowerbii | reverse complement strand
ATATATATATAATTCATACGAACTCCTGATGAATCACCCATACATAGACGAAATGATGACAAGTACTGACTTAGCCGCAGCATGAATTATTCAAGCTCCTCATCAAGAATAGACCAAAAAATTAAGAAAATATTGGTGCGAATGTCCAATAATAAAAATAGTCATTGAGCTTATTTTCCTCGTCCATGGACCTGCTCTATTTGAAGCGAATCCACATAACGGACAGCTCACTGACCCCAAGGCCCCCAAGCCTTAGCAGCCTTCCCAGCCGCAGCGATTCCGCCAAGGCTCGGAAAATCATTAGCGCTTGACGCATCGAGACTGAACTGCTCGGCAGAATCAGCTACGTTGCGCGTTGGAGCTGTCGGAGCGCTCCACGGAGCATCTCTAACAACAAAGCCTTCTCCAGAAGTGGATCTCGCCTTCTCACCCGGTCGCGAGTTCCGGTCGACCACGTAAGCAGACATCATGTCGTTCTCTTCCAGGCGCTCACGTACATCATCAAGCTAAACATAACACGATTCTCGAAAGCCCGCCTAGACACTGCAACCCAAGGCCCAGTGAAAACTATAGACATCATCGTAGCAAACCAGTGGACAGCATAACAGAAAGAAAGAAATCAAGCAAGCAAGCAAGGAGCGAGACAATAGAAACAGAAAGCAAACGCTTTATTCTATTACAATAAAATCCACTCAAGATAATTCAATTAATGCAATACTCTATTTTAAGTTAGAAGTCTGACTGAATTACCTTTGGAGTAGTAGTAGTAGTTCAGAACTAAAACCTACACTAACATACACAAAACCCGTGTTAACAGTCTCACACCACCTTAAACGTCGTCAAAACACAAAGGAGGACACATTTTATGATCACTCCTGCTTACATATTCTTCCTCGAGCACTTGCAAATGCTCCTTGCATTCCTCACATGCCTCTTCCGCTCCACTGATGACGACCAAATTAGGATTCTCTCCTCGTGGGAAGCGGATGTCCACTTTGAATTGGTCCATGATCTTCCTTACAAACCGACCCTTTTGACCAATGATGCGACTGTGTACACGACTATCGATGTTTACTTCAATGCTTACCTGATCCTCCTATGCAGAGAGATCAAGAACAAAGAGCAGCATCGTCACAACAACCTCAAAATTCCGAAGAGAACTTGCGACTTCTTGGATGCTCTTGAAAACTTACCTAGACTAGGGATTACAATGAACGCGCACGTACTACTGAACGAAAAACAAAACAAGAGATAACGCCGGTCAGGCGACTGTGACCTAACTCGACATTGACCAACCTTACTTCAGTAAGTACTAAAAACATAAGACACTAACCAAGTCCTTGACTATAGCCAGGATGGCTTCTTTTGCTTTATTGCAATTGTCTTCGTATCCAATCAGGCGAATCTGATTCGACTTCTGGTCAGGATGGGGCACCTGAATGTTCACTCCATAGTCATCACGAAGCTTGGAGATAACCTGACCACGTCGACCGATCAGCTTCGGGTGGTGATCAGCGGGGACCTCCAGGATTAGCTCGAAGGATCTCAGTTTGCGATCCTCATTCTCAGCTTCGATCTCCTCGTTACGTTTCCTTAGAGCTTCCAGGGCCGGCTCAACGTTCTTCGGTATACCACTGACCACAATCAGATCTGACTGCTGGTCAGGCTGCGGCACCGCGATGTTCACATCGAAGTCGTCCATCAACTTACGAATGCCGCTGCCTTTCTGCCCAATTATGAAACGATGGTTTTCAAAGGGGATCGCGAGCGACTTAGAAATTGGCACTAGCGCCTAGAGACAAAGGAAGAAGAGCTCAAAGAACAAAACCTTTAGTGCAGGCAGCAATCTCTTACAAGCAATCTCTTCACAACAGATCTAAAGCAACTACAGCTTACACCAGCAACAAGCATATCAAATGACAAAGGCTTTACAAACGATGCAATAGAAGTAAAGCGAAATGTTTTGGTAAAAATCAGCAAACGAGAACTCACCAACAGCTCCTGAATGGCCAGTTCTACATTCTCCTTTTTCCCCGACACAATAATCGCGTGCGACTTTCTTTCGTGCGACTCCTCAGGAGACATATGAGCTGAAGCGTCGCGGGTTTCGTCAGCACCAACAGCGTCGGGAGATGCCGGGGGAGAAGCTGAAGAGCCGTCTGTAGTACTTGCTGCTCGCTCGGGAAATTTTATCTGCACTTGGTACTTACTCGTGATGCTTTGTACGTTAGAACCTTTATTTCCCAGAATGCTGCGATGGTATTTCGGGTCGATGCTGCATTTATGCTCGACCATTGCATCTAGGTCGCTAATGATCTCCAGCATGCGCTTCTTCGCTCCTTCGACGCATTCTTTCGCGCCTAGCACAAGAAAACCGTGGTGGGGTTTAAAAACAAATCCTTAGCAGCACCACGAACATATGATACTACAGGAAAAGTCAAGCAATTCTACCATCCAACGACAGTTTCAAAATAAAAGCGCGGCATGATTACCTTTCACCGTAACGTGAGCAGAGTTCGGATCACGTGGGAAACTCACAGCCACACCACCAAACTCGTCCGCAAGATCTCGGAGAACTTGAGCGCGTCTGGCTACGAAGTGCTTGTGGTACTTCGGATCGATATTTACTTCACTCTCCACAACGTTATTCTGAAATAGTTTCCATAAACTACAGCACACCGCCACTACATGCAATAGGGTCAACAACAGTACATTCAAGTGTTTTCCATATATATATATGAACACACATATACAAAGATTGTTACATTGATAGCTATACATACACATAAAAAAACATAGTTAGATCTGTTACTACCCGTGTTGTCACTACCTCCCCAAAAGAATTAACACCAAGAGAATAAAATGGCACACTATATACAAAACCAACATGGAACACCAATAGATTTTCCCGCTAAATTTTCACAATACGGAACACCAATAAATTTTCCCGCTAATGAACAATAAAAGATATAGCATCTTCGGTACACAGAAATAGCAACACCTACCAGGTCTCTAATCTTGCTCTCCAACTCAGCTTTTGCTTCCTCAACTGCGGCTTGCTTCCCCATAATCAAGATGGTATCCTTGCTTTCATCATTTGACGTAGGAAAGATAATTCTAGCACCGGTCTTCTCACGAACCTAGAAACGAAGAAGAGAAATAGCATACATGGCGGCTATATCAAAAGCCTTGAAAGACGGGCTCCCGCAAGGCTTAGTTAATGACTTTACGAAGCATAAACGACGCGTAATGGCACACAGACCTTCCTAATATTGACGCCACCACGGCCGATGAGGAAGCGGTGATGTTCAGGTTTTGCGTGCACCTCAGCAGTGAAACTGCTCTCCTGCCTCTCCTCTGCCAGCTTCTTAAGTTGCACCACGGCCTTCTCTACGTCAGCCTCAGTTCCTCGTATAGATATTTTGTCGCTCTTCTCTCCTTCGGGCGGAAAATGAATGTGCACGTCTCCACATTCACTCATGATCGCCTGAATCAGCTTGCCACCCGCTCCAATCATCGACGTGTGCAAGTTCTGAGGTATTATAACCTCCTTTGAAATGAAGCTCGCCTAAGCAATAGCAAACACATTTTAACTCCAAACGAAGTAGGAAGGAGAGCGAAATCTACTAAGCTTGTACTAGAATATAACAGAGCCTAAAACACCAAGTGTTGCAAGATTTTTGATCTGGAACACCGAAAGAAACTTACAAGCTCATTTTGAATGGCCAAAATCATCTTGCGAGCCTTCTCACACTTCTCGCGATAACCAGTAATTAGAATGATGTCACTATTGCTGTTCTCGGTGGGCATGTCAATCTGCACACCCGTCTCCTCTTTTATCTTCTTGATGTTAGCACCATTGCGTCCGATCACGTTTCCATGGAAACGCTTGAAGATGGGTACTTCCAGGCGGAAGTTGGATGCAACCAGTTCAGTGGCTAATTTCTTCATGAACGCGTAACATTTGTCGACCTCATCCTTGGGCCCACGTAAAGTGACGATGTCGCTTTTTTTGCCAGCTTCAGGGAATGAGATCTGCACGTCCCCAAACTTCTCACGAATCTCCCTAACCTTCTCGCCTTTCTGGCCGATGATATTCTTGTGAAAACGCTGTTCGATAATTATATCACGAGACTTTTCGTTGTCCTAAAATGCAAAAAGCACGAACACATAAACAATATTTCAACTTCAACATGAAACATGGAGGAACATATATCCGAAGGACAAAAAGCTTATGCTCATCCAGGTTCCATGAAGAAACTCACCATTTTAGCAGCCATGCCTAATATTTCAGCCTTAGCGGCAGCCACGCCCTCCGGGCTGCCTTCAATACGAATGATGTTAGATTTTTCAGTATCGGGCGGGATGTTGATCGAAGTGCCCGTTTCATTTTTAATGCGCCCAATTGTGGCCCCGCTCTTCCCGATAATATGCCTGTGCCACTTCTGATCAACTTCGATGTCAGCAAATGACATGGTGTTTTTCTAAAAGCAATTTCAATCAAATTTGTCATTAATAACGAAAGTGACAATGGTAAGAACCCAATACGATTGGCTTTTATTATAACGAAGGATAACAGCACAAAAAAATCATGAAAATGACAAATTTATAAGTGGTACATACTAATTCGTGGATGGATGTCGCCAGCAAAGCTTCAGCTTGCTGAACCTCCGCAGGCGGTCCTTCCAAAACAATCATGTCTTTTGCCTCCACGAATGCTACATGAAGCTGTACAACAGAAGCAATAGCTCGAATATATTTGTTAAAATGCATAAACCAAGATGACCCTTCGAGATCAAATTACCAATAAACAAAACAAAACAAAAAAAACCAGGAAAACCTTTAATGAACACAAGGAACACTAAGATCACTAGAATTAGTATTACCTTATCTAAATCCTGAGTGATCTTCTTAATGTTCTGCCCCTTGCGTCCAATTATAAAACGATGCAGCCACTTTGGAGCGTGAACTTCAGACTGAATAACACTGTTAGCCTACGAAAATCATATCCAATATGTGGATCATGTAACTAAAACCTTGACAACAATACTTTCTATTAATCATAATTACTTAAAAACAAGTGCACGCAGTTAACAAACACACAAACACACACAATATACTATCCATGAAAAAAACAGATTGCACGACAACTGCATTTACATTCGAATAAAAATTTATTCAATTTAGTCTTTTGCCTAATTGAGATTCATGGTGCAGAGTACCTTCTGCAATGCAGCAGCAAAGACAAGAGGGAAGCATGGGTTCGTCAAATCGTTGGTGTGATTTGAAAATTGGACACTTTACAAAAAAACGTACTCTGAAGGTGTGGTTACATACATAGACATAAGAACGGCAGTAGATTGGTACAAAAAGCCAAGAAAGCAACCTTTTCATAAACCAATGTCAAGGCATTTCCAAGTTTTTCTGGTTCACCTCGAAGTGTGATAGTTTCAATATCACTTTCCAATGGCGGAACTTCAACAGACACACCTGTGGCAGCAAGGACATCCTGCAAACCCTGACCTCGAGGTCCTATCACAAATCGATGCTGAGCTTTCTTTACCTATCGGGCAGCAGAATGAAAGTTAGAAACTCCAACACTCTAACAATTTTGCTTAAAACTTAAGCGAGGATGGCGCACTAATGCAGAATGCTCTGACAAAACTTTAAACCTCCAATTTAAAATTTAAAAAAGGCAGATGTCAAGGAAGCTGAACACATAATCCTTGAGAACACCAGTTTCTTGCCTCAACAGAGACAGTTTTGCATTTCTTTTCTTTCTCTCTGTAAACATCCTTAATCATCTGGACTGCAGCTACCACACCTTCCTTCTCACCAGCCACAGTAAGCTCATCCTTGCCAACCGATGGAGGCGGAATGTTGATGCGCACTCCAGTACGATTTGCAATATCTTTTGCAGTTGAATTGTTTGGACCACAAATGAATGGGTGGTACAACTTTGGAATGTTCACTCTCTCAAATGCCAACTTTGCCTAAAGAAAGCGAATACAAAATAAAAATTATTTAAATCAAGTGAATAACTTAAATCAGCTGTCAGAACACTGTAACAGCAACATAAACCAACATCAACACAGGTTCAAGTTTTCGGAAACTTATACTACAACACTAAAAAAGACTGCATATTCATGAATGGTTGCAAACTTACCTGCTCGTCAGATATAACCTGAATTTCATGGCGAGCCCTGTCAATGCCTTCCTTTGAGCCAACAATGCGAATGATGTCAGAATCTCGAGGTATCGTTATTTTTGTGGCAGTGGCCAGCTCCAGCTCTTGCAATTTCTTCCCTCCTTTGCCCAAAATAAATCGATGATGATCACGAGGAATTTCCATTTCAACACTACCTTGAGTTTGCAAAGCTCTCAAGATTTGACTTCTTGCCATCACAACAGCATCATTTTTGCCTGACACCATGATTGTAAGGCTTTGATCCTTTGCCAAACTTACTTCTATCTGTGTGTTTGTCTTAGTCATAACTTCTCTAATAGCTTCATTTTGCTTATCGGCATCTCCAATCATGGGCATAAGGTTTTTGTATCGCCGCTCCTCATATGGCACTTGCAAAACCTATATAATTGATCATTGGATAAAAAATGAATTGTACAAGGTGTAAAACATAAATGCGCACCCACAACAGTTACCACACAAACTAATAAAGCATCTCCAGTTAAAAAGAAAATGCCCAGCATATCCACCTACTATGCATTTATCTTATGCAAGAAATGATCGAATATCTGGTTGAATTACCTAAACAGCTTCATATTCTTAACATCCACTACAAACAAAAATTATGCTCATGGTTCCATTATATTTTACTAGCACTAACAATATTTTGCAACCACGGGAACAAGCAGACAAAAAAATTAACACTGGATCCTCTACGGACAGCCAACAAAATATTTAGATTATCTATACTGCATTTACCTTAAGTAAATCACAAAAGCTAACAAATAGAAGTCATACCTTTGATACCAGAGAAGATTGGATTGATGGTTTTGGCTTGCCTGCTGATTTCAGGCTATTAGATGTCTGAGACCAGGCAGAGTTTCCTGACGTCTGCCCAATAGCTCCAGGCAATGGTGGAAAGGCCTCAGCATAAGTTACAGGACCTTCACTATCATGCTTGGATTCTAGTTTATGAACACCATTAGGCATAGCCAGCTGATGGCGATGATCATCTATGCCGAGATGCAACTCACCCCCTCCTCCTCCATTAATGTGTAATGATTCCATGTTCCAATAATCTTGTCCTTTACCGGTCAAGTTCTAACAGCCCCACTGAAAAGAAGATGGCACGGCATCATCTATCCACGAATTAACACTAATGTTGTTGAAGAAATAGTCATTTCTACTCAAATCTAACCTAAAAGTATGTAAGTGACTTCGTACAATTGGTAGTACATAAATTTTTGACTAACCTGTAAAACAGAGGAGACTGTTGCCGCTATATGTCACCCGGGTTGATTGGCTCCCACGTTTGCCCCAGTTTGGTGGCAGGAACGAACAAATCTTGGAGACTGTCTACACAGTGTACCAAGTCTTCTTAAGCAACGAAAAAGGCTGGTTGGAGTCTTGCTGTCTGTTTTTCTGCCAAGATGTCAAACTCTGGACATATCAACCAATCGTATTTCTCATGCCTATTGTCTCCAGTTCGACGGAAACAAAAACATGGCTGCCGAAGAACTTCTGTTTGGGCACCTACGTAGCCAGGCTTAGTAAGCACTCTCCTCCAAATATAAATTCACGTGACGCGTTCGGTGTGGCCTGCGCTCGAAGCCAGCTTTCGAAAATAATGTAGGTCTATGAACACAAACATCGAGATTAATGAGGTGTGCTTTTGGAGAAAGGGCCTCCAACATCAAAGATAAAAGGATAATTTGGATACAGACAGGTTACTTCAGTCGTTCACCTCTTTTATTGGTATTCTATTATTGGTCAAAGAGTTTCAGGCGCTTGCCGAAGGAAATGCATACGATGAGAAGGAGTTCTTATAATAAACAGACAAGAATTTTGTATACTTGCCCTGATTCTAGACAAAATTGATAAATGGAAATGGATATGATGCTTGGTCAGATAAAATCAGTAATAATTCTATAAATTAAAATTGAAGAAATACCTGAATGAAACCCTGACATTTTATAACGTTTAAGTGATTCAAAAAATAAGTTTGATAAAGCACCGCTTGAATATGTTTTGGACAAGCGAAGAAATAGAGAGAAGTTTTAGAAATTCTTATGTGATTGCTTTTTTGGTAAGCAATGCATTATTGGTATATGATAAGGAGAGTTTGACTATGTTAAACGTTTGTAAGGCTATAATTAAGATTCTTAAAACCTTGAGGTTACCATGATATCAACCATTCATCGAAGATGCATCAGTCACCGTGACAACAGCCAATAAGCTCCAGGATCCCTAGGGTCAATAGAGGGACATCAGCAACGGGGGTCCTCAAATTGGCTTCTCGTACTTTTCCCATACGGATCGTCTCCATCCTGTTACATCTCAAAATGCAACGTGCTTCGACACAACATAGGGAATGCTTTGCATGGAGTTGAAGGTTAGGACATTATGCTGTAAGTTAAGCTTAATTCTTAATCCTTGAAATGTCTCGCAGAACGCTGCTTTGTTGAAATGATGTTCTTCCTAACTGGGTGCCAGGAGGCGAAATTTATTTTCCCGCTATAGTTTAGGACCGCTCAATTAGCCAGACCCATTCAGCACGAAGTTGGCATACACGTCAATCATTGCGCAGTCTCGCTTCCGCGCATAATCCTTCTCCTTCGCAACTGCTCGCGCAACCACTGTGAGTTGCAAGTTGCAACACGATTTTCCCTTATTGGCCGAACATCATAACGGCCGTTTTAGGGTGCCAAAGTAGCATCAACTATATAAGTCTAAAGCTCCGCTGTGATGTTTTTAAGAATTCTAAGCGTGTTTTGCTACAAAAATTTTTATTAATTATTTTTAGTAATTCGGCGAATGCTTACATGGAAACCCAAACTGCAAATTACTCAAAATGTTAAGCTTATTCACGTGAACGTTAAGTCGGATGTACATCGTCCTCTCAAAGCCTTTGCTAATGTTTGAAAATATTGAGATATGGCGGTAATTACCACATGCATCAAGTGAGCCATTCTTAAAAACAGGTAAAACTTTAGATATCTTAGTGGAAAACAGGTTTCCTAGATGGAAAACAAGTTGCTTAAATGACGGTTAATATCGTGTGAAAGAGGACAGGAGAGATTGTTCCTAGCTAATTAAAGAATGTAAGTATATTATAAGGCATGCCATATATGCTAATAATATAATATAAATACTAATAATATAAGTAAATTATTAGGCATCCAATAGGTACTATTGGGTGCACTTATTGGGTGCAGGTATATTAGGCATAGGTATACTACTTAGACCGCAGTCTCTTGCAGGAACACTGCAAGTCCAGCTTTAACAATATCAGCAGAAATATCGTCAAAACGACGAATTCTTCAATCCTGTAGCAAGTTCATTATTAGCGGCTTTAATTTATCGATAGTTGGAATCCTCCTAAAGGTGGCTAAATGTGAGTAAAGTTGTTGAAACTATTTACGCTACCGTCCAGAGAGGTTCTTCGGCAGAGCTTGTGAACGTGCCATCCAATCTCCGAACATTTTCATACCCAAACTTCTCGTTTCCAAAAACAACATCAACAAGAATAAATTTTCTCAAGAAACCCATCAACAAAATTTAACAAAATATATTCTGCATGGGAAGCAGAACGCTTAGGAGAAGAGGCCCCTAGCACACCGATCACATAAAAAATTTGGACAAAATTTGTAAAAGTTTTTACTCACGAAGATCATGCAGCATAATTGACACCTTTATATAATTCGTATTGCTATTACTGACTAGATGATAATGTTGTTTTATCTCCTCTGTTGGCAGTGATTAGAGCAAGCGCTTGCAGCTTGAACTGCTAACACTAAATTCCATTCCGTTATCTATGGCTTTGTTGAAGATACGCGGCCCGTTGGCTGATAAAGATCTGTCGCAGTATTTAATGGTGTTGGTTTTTGGGATATGAAGCTTTAAAAGACCATCACTTCTGTTGCTCAAGTGAAGCGAGTCCACTTTGAAACGGAACTTTAGTTATTTAAGCAACTCGTCATTTTCCAGTCGTTTGTAAGCATATTCTTGTTGAGTTCGATTAAAATCTCAAGTTCAGATATCTACAGCTGCTCAAACAAGAGTGGCGCAGGTTCTTCGAAATCAGAAAAGGTAATTATTCTCACAACCACTTGTTGAATGCGATAAAGTCTTGGCAGATCAACTTTGCTGGAAAAACCCCATACGAAAGAACCACAGTTCAGATGACAATGAAACAGACAGTAATATAGGTCTTCAGAGTATTAAATGGGACCAAGTGTCGTACTTTTGATAGTAATGCTGCTACGTTAGAAAGTTTTTTTGTATAATTCGGTAACGTGGGGTTTCCACATCAAAGAAGAATTATTTCCAACACTCAAGTATTTCACTTCTTTCGATAAATTGTTTCGCACCTTTGACTTTTAAGTTTATCTTTCTGTAGAATTTAATGAAAGACGATTTGCCCACAGCCAGTCAAAGAGATTAGTTACTTAATTGGCTAAAGACCTTCTAATAACTTCTAATGATGAAGTTTTCAGATTGAGTTTTCAGATTGAGTTCCCTAAGTGTTTGTTGAAGACGATCTGTTTGATACTTTTCTTGAGAAATTGATGATTCCGTGAATGCTCGTCTTTCATTGCTGCGTGTGTTTTTTACCTTGCTGTCATGTTTCAAGAAATAGTTCCGAGAATGTAAAGTTTTGCCTTTTCGCAGCAGCTGGAAAATTAAGTAACGTTGCATTTATAGAGATTAGAAAGCTCCGTCTTTTCGGCAATGAATAGACATAAGTAGAACCCGACTAACAAAAGAATTTACATATAGGTTTGATTCCTTAAATGATATGCGATGCGCTGCGGCCATTACGATATCTGGGATTTCACTTACAAATGTGCCTCTGATACGCTAAAAGCTAGTTCCCTCAACGACGCATGCACATTCAATTTTTTCTACTTCCTCCAGGAACCCTCACTAAGAAACTTTTGTAGCGTAGTATTTTAGAGGGCGAGTTTTGACCCTCTTTTGGCAGTTTGCAGGTTGCTGAAGATGGTCAGAAGTTCGGCATTTTGAATTTCCATTTTTGGGACTTAGTATTCTGCATTGTTTGAAACTACGGAAGCTAGAATCTGTGAATTCTGTGAAATGAAGAATGAAGCAAACAGGCTGGAGAATTTAAAGCTGAAAGAAAATGCAACTTAGATTGTCTCGCGAATCACCGATTGAAGCGCGAGTACGATAATTTAACAGACTTATGTTGAATGTCCCATAGCTTTGATAATTTTTGTTCTTTTTTTTTTTAGCCAGTTGAATTTCTGAATGTCATAACTGAATACACCAAACTTTGATTTTGCATGTCGGGATGATTTTAGATACATAGCATTTTTGTTTCTTAAAATATATATATATATATTTCTTTATATATGTATATATAATCATGAATGTTTAGGCCGATGCCTCCAGCGTTTGTTCAAGTCGTCAATTAAATGAAGTTTATTTAGGCTATAAACGCTACTGTTTGCGCGAGTTGTCTCAGTTCTAAAAGTTTCGAGATGCAAATAAATGCGATCTTTTTTTGAAAGGAATTTATTTATTTTAGATTTATTTAAAATATTGCAAAAATAAATTTTCATAGCCAGAGCGCGTATCAGCGTGACTGCAAGTCGTAATTTATCGCAAGATCGCCTTCCTCGAACCTTACGCTATTGCGAGATCTTCCCTTCGATTGGTAGCGTGTAAATTTGCTTGTAAGATGTTTTGTGCCAGGATTTCGTTGATAAGCTGTAAGACTTGTACTTCTGCTCTTGCACTTGCATCGCATATTTGCTTTTACCACATTTTATGTGCGCTTGGCAACAGGCTACGAGAAATCTTAGCTCAAAAACGAACGAGAAAAGATTGCTGGTTTAACAGACAAATTGATCGATGGACTTGCACCATCCATTTTTGGCGAAGGGACTAATCTAGGTTAACAATGCCACTGTTAATTTGAGTCATTTGCTGTTAAAAAGTAAAGTTACGCTCGATTGGATGAAGACTAAGGCTAGTTGCTTACATTTTGCAGGTATTTTTCGCGCGTACAGATCATTTGGGGATCCTAGAAAGATTTTGGGTCAAACTGGTAAGCCTGCGATGATGCCGTGGGCTACATTCCGTAGAGTTGCAGCTTACTCCTCAATCCGCGATCCATCTACATCTCGTGACATGCCGTGAAGTCACTATGGCGGCTGCACCCTTGGCTACTTTGTGGCTACTTTATGGTCTTCAAATAAATTGCAGACCTGTCGCCATCTTGTAAGCATCAGTGCCACGAAAAGACGTCATATCAGACTAATTATAAGTTAATACTTGCTGAGAAGTACATCGTAGATTAATACCCTTACTGGAGCACTTGATGTCATAGGTCATCGTTTGTGCAAATTAGGTCTCCACTTCTTTGCAATGGTGCATTAGAGGTTTTGGCCACCTTATTGGACTCCAGGCACCACGCCCGACCATTTTCAAATCAAAGGTGTCCAATGAGTCTCTTTCCCTGCTCTAAGTGTAAGCGAGCTTGCCACTTGATTATCGCGCACCTTAGTGTATCATTTTAATAAAAAGTCCATGTTCTTCTTCGTCAGTTAATAAGGTAATAGTAGCTTTCAGAAAGAATTTGATGGCGATCGCTCACGCAAAACAATTAAAACTAATATGAACATAACTTCGTAAGGTTTGTGACAATCCCAAGCGCATTTGGTCCAGTCTGTTGTGTAAAGAGAGCTTATGGACTCAATAAACCCTGCCAGGCGATGATTTGACATAGGGTGTAAAAGGCTGTGGCAGTAGCTGATCCATTGCAGTGACGTCCTAGACTTTGACTTTGCAATGCAAAGGAGCCGCTTATTTCGGGGGTTGCAGGTGTTGGCTGCAGTGGCTTTATAATTTATGAGTCGTCTTCTTGTAGCGTACGCAGGCTTCATCATATTCTTTGGAAACTGTTTTTACCCGAGTGCCTCGTTTAGATTTGCCCTATGTGAGAGGTAAACCTTGCCTGGCGTTTTGCGGGTGTTGCTGTATCATGAGCAGACCAATAGGTTGGTGAGGCGCTAGTGGTTACGGTACCGGTGTATTATGAGTCCCATTTTGGGTAGTGCCACATGACGGTGCAGGACAAGATATGAATGATGGATGAATAACGGATGAATTAACTGACAGGATCGCGGGATCGACTGTTCAGAGGGCACGCTGCATTTTTTATTTGAATGGTAAGGCATTTTTGCTAATTTTAAAGGTCGTGCTGATGATTTCTTGCTGTAGCCTGTCTGCGTAGGTCACCCAAACCAATCTTTTTCTTGCTTATTGCACTAAAATGACTGAATGGAATATTTTTTCCAATCTTTTACTTTATCAATCTTGACCAAAAGCAGCCTCTGTCAGGCAGCCTGGGAGGTTCTACGCGATCAAACGAAGGCGAAGCTATGCTTGCGTCATGCGTGATTGTATTTTTGATGGGGTTAGCGTATGTAAATAGTTATATTTTAAAGAGCCAGCAATAGGAAGGTGGGAGCGTTCCTTCTTAGTGGTGTGGTCTTTTTTTTTCTTCCCTTAATCGCTGTGCTGTGGCACTCGCGCCGCAGCGTTGTTGAGGCATTGTTTGTTTGCCTGAGCTTACCTGAGTGGACAATTCTGAAAAATGGCGTCAACGGAAGGAAGAGACAAAGAAGATGTTAGCATGTAACAGAAAACAGTTTTAAACAGTATAAATATCTGTTCCATTTATTCTATAATTAATTACTTTTTATTCCTAAACGCCGAGGTAGTGTCAAAGCATTAATGGCTTGCTTTGGTCCAGCTCTCACCAGAAGGTACCAGAGACGTCTTTCCTCTCCAGTGTCCAGGAAATTAACTTCTAAGTCCAGGTGATCAGAGTTCTTGCTACCTATCTAGGACGACCGGGGTAGTACTAACAGTTCCTGTAAATTAAAAGTATCTTGCTTTATGTGACCATGTTGTCTGAAGATCGTCCGCGTTCTTTTCTAAGAAAAAGCCGTGGCCAAGTGCCACGGAAC
>QQSS02024780.1:0-19186 GCA_003687565.2 Craspedacusta sowerbii | reverse complement strand
TACTACTACTACTACTACTACTACTACTACTACTACTACTACTACTACTACTACTACTACTACTACTACTACTACAGAAGCTTGGCGAATACTGCGAGTTGGAAAAAGCTTGAGACATGATAGCTAATGTCTCAGCCCAAAGTTCACATTTTTGGGGTTTTATCCAGATCCCAGCCGACAATTCACGTTGCTATTTAGCAAACTGTACAGTATCTCGATAAGTTGGCCTGCAACTGCCTAACTGCGTAAGTTAGCATAGAGGTGTTTCTCGGGTTCAAAGTTAGCATTTTGATAATTCTCTTATGCACCCAAGATTATTAGCAGGATATGCGAAGTTCCTTACCTTAGCTCCCTAAATCTGACATGACATTGACACTCCACGCATTGACGAGCTCGGACGCTGGGACATTTTTAACCTGTCACCAATAAGAGTAGATTGCACGCGTACGATTTTGAATGCATGTATGTTTGCAAATGTGGACGATTGCTTGGTCCCTTTCCAAATAAGAGCGCAAATGCAAGATGCACCAATTAGCACATCCCCGGCAGCAAATACTTAATAAACTAGAAGAAAAATTGAAGCCTGATATTCGCACTAAAGGTTTTTGCAACAACTAAAATATCGTAAACAAATATTGAAAAACCAAGAAGTGGAAGTGGAAACATGACCTCTGGACAAACATTTTTAATCTCATGAACTAGTTATACAAAACAAAAACAAAACAAAACAAAAAAAAAAAGACAGGAGACGGATTGCCAATATGGGAAACACTATTTGTTATATTTTCAATAGGGAGCCCTATATGTTATATTTTTTGTAGGAGACATTATTATTATATTTTTAATAGGAAACGCTACATGTTATATTTTCAGGTGAAGGGCTCTAGAGGTTACATATTTACTGGAAACCCTATTTGTTATATTTTGAATATCAACCTATAATTTTGTATTTTCTGTATATGTAGAAGCAGCAAACTTGCTGTTTAAAGTTTTGAATATATTGTTGCTTAAAAACCAAAAATGCTTCTGACTTCCTCTTAATTGTATTCTGCTTGCAGCACCAGCGCTTCGGTTAAGTCTTTAGCAAAATCAAGAGAAAAAAAAAATAGGGCAATAATCCTGCAGCAACTCCATCATAAAGCACAGTACCTTTTGTACCATGCGGAACAATTCTTGTATGCAAAGCTTGCATTATCGTGGAACCATGGAAAAGATTTTTATCTGCAAATATTCATTTTGTAGGAGGCGAACCCATTGTTCCCATGTTTCTATTCTCTTTGGTTCTTTGATATCATCGCATTTAGTGAGCAGTTCTCGTGGATGAGTAATCGCGACTGAGTCAATCAAGAGAAATCGACAGAAAGTCTGTGCTTGTACGTATTTGTGTGTGCGTGTGTGTTTGTGTGTGTGTGTGTGTTTGTGTGTGTGTGTGTTTGTGTGTGTGTGTGTGTATGTGTGTGTGTGTGAGTGAGTGTGTGTGTGTGCGTGTGTGTGCATTTGAAAGTCCTTTTGTGGCATGGTAACAATAACTTTGAAACTAATACCAGATTTGGAGGCAAGATAGCAGGCCACTATACCCGGCCCGAAGAGTTATGTTAGTTCGCGAAAGCATCAAAAGAACACCTTAATTTGAACACAAGATCTTGTGGCTTTAACCCCTTAAGCATCATGACCAGTTGTTCCCTTCGTAAAAAAGGGTATACTTAGGCTCTAGTATTTAAGATGATTTGCTTTCCTCAAATTCTGATCGAGTTTAATTGAAGTCTCAAAGTTGAAGGTCTTCAAAGAAATTATCGCATTTGCAGATAAAACCAATAAACAACAAAGGGATTGTTAAGTGCGCTACCGCTCTCACTTAGTTAAAGTTAATGCGGATGTAAAATTATTAAAGGATCCTCAAATTAAGGAATTCGATGTGCTGTTCACCTCATTATCAAGTTTGCTAACGATATTTTTGTTTACAGCAGCCATGCAAGCCGGATGACTCATTTCGTGTTTGGGTGCGTAGTTTAATCGCCATTCTCAGGACATCTCAACTTTTAGAAGCTCATAAAATTCCTTTGGATTTATGTTCAAGAACTTGATCGAAATTAAAGATTTATAATATTGCGAGTATCGCTCAATAGCGAACGTTTTCTTTAAAATCTGCTTCACAAACGAATGCAGATGTTTATAAATGCAGGGAAGTTAGAAGAAATTTATGACTCTCTTGTTAAAAGCATTATAAGTCAGTTGGATTTTGATCAAACTCAGGTTTATCAGGCTATGAAAAGGCGGCATAGAGAAAGAGTTTTTATTGAAAACGGCCCAGCAATCTTCGAGCATCATTTGATAATATCAATCAGCGCTGTCTGATCTGCTAAAATATTTTATTCAATCGTAAGCGGTGGGCAGATTTATGCAAAACTGCGTCGGTGCAATTTTCCTGAAAAGTGAGCAATTAAAAAGGTTCAGCGTAGAAAGACATCCCCTTTTTTTCAAGCTCGTTATCAGAGAATGCTAGAAGTTGCTTCCAACTGGCGCCCATAGACACTTTAAGTGCCAAGGCCAATTTCATGAAATAAGCAAAGTAAAACATACTTGAAAAGGGCTCCTCTAGGATAAATGTTGGCAAAAAGAACACCAAAATTGTAGGCAAATTGTATTAAACAATAGGCTAGACGGTTATTACTCCATAATCGTTTGTTTCTCAATATAAATAAAGCTATTTGAAAAGAGTCAACAGCAAGAAACTATTCATATTCGAGCCATTGAAATTCTAGGGGTTCACTGTCAACTGGAAAGGAAAACGTGTTATTACTACATGAGGCGATTAGGGAAACAGTCGTACACGAGAAAACGGTGTTTGAGGTTAGACCCTAAGATAATACCACGCAAGACAATCGATTCAATATGAACGCACGGACTAAGTCAAATATCTTCCAGAGTTGTTAAAATAACTGTGGATTAAGAAATCTATTTTTACAAGCTAAAACAACAACAACAACAACAACAACAACAAATACAAAAACAACTTCTTTCTCACGTCTTTTAGCAAAACGTGTCCTCAAAAGGCTTGCTCAACTAGAAAAAAAAACTCGCTGTCTGGAATACAACCTTCACGCTCTCTCTCTCTCTCCCTATCTCTCTCTCTCTCTCTCTCTCTCTTTCTCTCCCTTTCTCTCTCCCATCAACAACAATAACAGTAATAAAAAAACAGCAGCAATCTCGCTTTCTCCATAAATGCAATTTAGAAAAATTTCTACAGAATCCCTAGATATAAAATCGTTTAAAAACTGACTTAAAACTAATTATTTCAAAAAAAAAAAAAAAGTAAATAAAGCAGTGTGGCATCTCAACTAGATGTCGGGATATGCAAACATTTAGAAGACTTTTAGTAAGTTTTCTTAGCAAATGAAGTCTTTGGCACAAAGGATATTCAATAGCACGCATCAATTATAAAAGCTATAATCAAAACGACACAAACTTAAAGAACAAACAAAAAGACACAAACTTACTTTAAAAAAGTAAAATGCAACAATATTTAGTGATTACTAGATGCATTCAAATTGCTTAACTATAATAATCACGCATAAATTAAAATAATCAAATGACAAAAATGGCTGATCCGTTCTGCATCTGACCTACTTGCCTGCATACTTAGCCCAAAAATGGACTTTACATTTGGCCGAGTTTCCATGTAAAATACGCATTTCCAGTAAATGCTTGCAAGCCCTTCAACAACCTCATTTAGAGTAAAAGTTTTATGGTCACGTTCATAAGTCGGTACTTCTTTGGATTCTTCTCTTTTCAAATTGTAATGAGTTAGTACTGCTAACAACGCTAGGTGATAAGATTTTGTTAAGATCAAGTTTCAGCTAACTGTGTCGCATTTATCGTTATTTGTAAAGGTTTTGTCATTTAGGGTTTGTGACGACAGCTCGATTGGGTTGAAGTATTAAGAGTTTAAGTCCATATGAGGCTACAAGGACAAAAATGTCATAAGCTCCGGCAAGGTGTCATTATCAAGCAGGTCGATATGCAGAGGTATTTCCTACTAGAATTATCTACTATATCATATTATCCACTAGCTGATCTTCCCAATGCATTCACTGACGGATTTTAAGCAAGAAATCTTCTGCAAACTTCGCAGGGAAGAACCTAGGATGTTTTCACATGCAACCACAAATAATGCTTTTCTTCCATGTTTGAGATAACGCTACGAGTATTTGCTAAACGCCATTCTCTTTCTGAGAGAAGAGATTTAGTCTAACTTTATAGTTGTGAGAAAGCGAGTTATGTATAGCAGTATGAGGGACCGGGAGGACTTGCCAAGAGGCAAATTAATTCTAAACTATAATATAGGGAAAGACGGCATCGTAAGTATCCGGCCTTGCTAGTCGGAGAAACCAATGATGCTAGCTACTGACCGAATCCATATATGGATCCCGATCACATCCGCCGACGTCCAAGCTGTTGCACATGTCATATGAATCCTTCAACTCTATGTCGAAGAACCGTGTTGGAGTTGCCCGGAGACGCTAGAAGAGAACCCAGAACTGTCTTAGAGTTATATGCTTCTTCGACCATGTTTTAATCATTTTCTTGCTATTTTCTGTCGTTGATTTTTTTTTGCAACTGCTGATCCCTCGTTTTTTTTTCTCTGATGATATGAATACTACTCTCCTTCAACTTTGTGCTCGCAATTAATGAAACGATTACACGTCTTGATGATTTGATTGGTTTAGACTTGCCATTTCCACTATTCATTTGCTTTTGTATGAGCTGATTTTGCATATAGATCTTGTAGTTTATGTTTCACCTGCATGCATTTTATATTTGACAATTCTCCTTTGAAAGGCATAGCATTTGTGGAATTTTTATTAATGTAACGAAGTGGTTGGGTACAAAATTACTAGTTGTTTAGACGATGTAGATCCGAGATTTGGGATTTCATTACATTATTCAATATGCTGACTAGTGGTGCATATGCAATTAAACAATTAATACTTCACGCTAAGCTAGAATGTTTATGATGTTAATTAGGTCTTGAGCGATAGACTCTTATGCCAGGATTCAAGGTGACATCCTCGAACTGATTAGCCATGGCTACAGAGGATGTCTCCTGCTCCATCGAATGCGCAGGTATTATTGTATATCGTAATGAAAACGATCACTAACCGGATTCTTTGTCTTCAAATTAGATATGGAACAATTGTGAACTTTAGAACAAACAAAAGAGCAAGCAAAAAAATAAAATTTAAAAAAAAATTCGCAGTTTATAATCTTTCTTGTAACTGGTGATTTTGTACGAAATTTGCAATTTGCGTTTATGGAGAAAAAGAGATTGTTGTTGTTGTTGTAGTTGTTGCTGTTGTTGTTTATGTTCTACTGCTACCACTATCTCTACTTATATTTACATACATGTCGTTCATATACAATTTGAGAGGAGGAAATTGTTATGTACAGATTGTCCAATGGTGGAGCAAGGAGCTAGTCTGGGTGTTTTTCCTGCTCACAGCTCTGCTTTTCCTCCTCCCAGCTTGAGTGGGGTCCAGGGGCTTCCTCCATCACATTATGAGCATTCCATGACACACTGCCTGACCGCCATTGCATCGATGTAGTGTGTCTGGAGGAGACACATTAGCGCCGACAAGTCCAGCCTGTTTGCTCTGACTCGCCTCATCAGCTATCGTCGTCATGCCAAGAGGTGTAGAGCGACATCCGTAAGAAGCAGCTGACGAGTCCCTTGACCGGGACGAAACAACAACAACAACAACAACAACAACAACAACAACAACAATCTCTTTTCCCAAAAGTTCGTACAATAATTTACAGAAGAGAATTTATCAAAATCTGTCACACAATGGGAAGGAGAGCTCTTCTTAGCAAAGCTAATCAGAGTTGAAGAGCCTCCTTAATACTTCTCGAGAGAAGTATGCGAAATCAAAATATAAAAGCCATTGCAAATCAACATCGTTCAACAGCTTCTGTCACAGTTTAACAAATGCGGCTCGAGCGGTGTGTCGAAGACAGTAATATAAAGTTGTCTCAGTCACGAATAAGTTTAAACATGCAGCTGTGTGTAATCATAATCTAATACTTCGAAGTTAGGAGAGCAAATAATTCTCGTTTGTATAATGCTTTACTAGTAAAGAGGTTAATCTTTAGGTCAATCAACTTATTTAGAGTGTGTGCGCCAGCGACAGTTAATGATCTATCACCGTAATAGAGGGTTTTTGTCCTGGGGACATGAAGTTTTCCTCGCCCGTCAGTTCTTGCGCTTCTTGATTGTGGTCGCACAGAGAAGAAAGATTTCAGAGACATTGGCAGGTCACCATGTTTCCAGTCGAACATGAATAGACATCTATTTAGTTCTGCTAAATCCTCAATCTTAAGAACTTGTAATTTAGCAAGTAGATTTGATGTCGGAGAATGATAGTCGGAAGAAGTCATTATTCTAATCGTCTGTTTTTGTATACGATATAGCCTTTGTAGGACCTTCTTACTAGCAAAACCCCATACGAGGCATACATATGTCAGGTGGCATTGAAATAGGCTGTAGCAAAGACTCTTAACGGTATGAAATGGTACAAAAGGGCGCACCCTTGATAATATAGCAGCTATTCGGGTCAGTTTCTTAGAGAGTTCCGTGACATGTGGCTTTCAAGTCAAGGATTCGTCAATCAAGACCCCTAGGTACTTAACCTGGCGGGACCAAAATAATTTTGTGCCTCCAAGGACAATTGTGAGCCGGAAGTCAGCTTTTCTACTAGGTGTCTTGAAGAGGACAAGGTCAGTCTTTTTGGCATTCAATGTAAACCGATTTGCACATAGCCTGTCAAAAAGACTTACTAAATCTCTAGTTAAAGACTTGGGGATAACCTTTTAGGACGAGTCACATAGAAGGACTTGGTGTCGTCTGCGAAGTGGTGAGTTGTCGAGTTAGATAGGCTATGCCTTAAGTCGTTGATGTATATTAGGAATAGCAATGGTCCCAGCACAGAACCTTGTGGAACTCCATACTTAACGTCATAGGCCTCCGAGTCAGCGGAATCGATCGTCACGAACTGCGTACGGTCGGTTAAAAATGAAGCGAACCACTCGTTTGCATGAGCTCGAATACCATAGTGTTCGAGTTTTTTTTTTAAATAATATTTTATGATTGACTGTATCGAATGCCTTCTGCAAATCAAGGAAAACTCCGCACGCAAAATTATTTTTATTTAAATTGGACTTAATCAACTCAACAAGACTAACAAGTGCGTGCGTGAAAACCAAATTGTAATTCATATAATAGGTTATGCTTGTCTTGTATGAGTGCAAGCGATCATGCATTACTTTTTCGAATATTTTACTAATGTGGGAGACGAGTGCAATAGGTCGGTAATCTGAAAGAGATTCGGGTAAACCTGATTTTTAAACATGGGTGACCTTTGCTAACTTTAAGCATGTTGGTAAGCAAGCGTGCGCGAATCACTTTTGATAATAGTGGACAAAGGCTGTGCGATCACGTTTTTAGCTATTTTTAGCAGTCGCGTCGGTATACTACTTGGTCCTGACGCTTTCGACATTTGAAGATTGTCAATGATCTTGGATATTTAAGTAGCAGTCATGTCTGCAATGTACATGCTGTGACTGACATTGGACTTTAAGTGATAATTATAGTCGTGCTTTGCCGCTTTGATATTGCTATCAAGCGACTTGGCAACAGAAGAGAAGTATTCATTAAATGCGGTCGCGATGTCGTTAGGTCTTGAAGAACTGCATCCATTTGATGTTACTGAGCTGGGTGTAACACATACACTTTGCTTAGAGATTCTTATAAGAGACTTTACACAATCCCATGTCTTCTTTATGCTCTTACTATTTTTTTCGAAGTAATCACGAAAGCGTAATATTTTACTTTTTCGCAGAAGGACTACAATTAGGTTACGAAACCTTTTATAAAGTAGGAAGTTTTTCTCTTTAAAGTCTGGGTTTTTAACTTTCAGGAATCTTCGGTAGATAGAATCCCTTTTATTGATCGACACCAACAACCCCCGAGTAATCCAAGGCTTCTTGTAACATTCTTTGCGAGTAAGGCGACGTACAGGAGCCATAACATTTAAGATGCCCGTAATGGCCGTTAGAAACTTTTTCATCGAGGTATCTACAAGTTGATTTTCATCAGTTAAGGATGCTCAATCTACTCCTGTAATTTCTTCCAGGAATTCGTCTTCTCTAAAGTTTTTGTATGATCGACCAAATTTGGCATAGTTAGCTTACCGTCTCTTTAAATTGTAGTCACTAAAGATCGAGAATTGCGGAAAATGATCAGATATTTTACTATTTATATTTCCAATAATAGAACTGCATTTGGCATTGTTGGTAAAAATGTTGTCAATAAGTGTGCGGGAGCGCAAAGTCACACGAGAAGGTTGCAGAATTAGTGGCTGGAAGAAATTACAACTCATCGAGTCATAAAAGTCGCACGTTTCGATATTATTGCCTTAATTCAAAAGGTTAATATTAAAGTCTCCCATAAGATTTACAAACTTGTTCTCCTTGCTTAGCATATTTAAGGTTTTTAACATAAAAGCGTTCATGACATCTTGTATACGCATATCAGGATGTTTGTTTATACACTCACAAATGATGAAACGTAACGTAAGAAACGTACGTAAGACATACCGTTTGGCAATGCTTGCTGGGAAAAAAAAATCTACGCTATAGATAAACTAAGGAAGGTAGGAGTTAAAGACCAAGACGAAGAGCGAAAGGAATGGAGACGGAAAGTATGTGTTGCTTCGATGATAAGGTCTTAAAAAGGCTTTTGTGAGGTCAAAGTATGCGGCTAAAAAAGGCCGCTAAAAAGCATGAGGCCAGCACATTCTCAGTCCTCAAGCACATATGAGCATGAATCAACTGCTTTGAAACTGAAAAATATGCAAGAATATGCCAAAAACAGCTGTTGTTAACGCAAAGACTCTAAGTGCCTGGAGTTTGGAGAGAAAGTGCAAAAAAGTAGTCAAGGCTAGTTCCCTGATTTCTCGGCCTCTCAACCAGGGCAAACATGGTGTGATTCATGATTAAAGATTTAAGATTTAAGAGTGGCTTTTGCACGTAGATAACAACAATTAGTGGTCAAACAAACTTACAAGCATTCTTGTTGTGAAGAAGGACTCCTCAAAAGCAAAGCTAGTCGGATTTGAGGAGCCCCTTTCAAGAGTTCATCCAAGAAGTTACAAACCGTATATTTAGAAATAATTTTGTAAAAGAAGTAGATGAAATCTCTCGCAACCACTTCACTTCTTAGGTATACGCAACGAAGATGAATTTGGTTACATAGTGGATCCAGCAGGCGCTACCTCTGCTATTTAGGTTAGTACTTCGTTGTAATAAGCGCACGAAGATACTTTTTGAGCTGCGATTTCGAAAGATTTAGGTCGACGTTTATATCAAGAATATTATTAATTAAATCAGATCCGGAATGTCCCAGCTCCATATTTAACTGTTCGCATATAAGGCTTGTGGAGCGTTTTTTTGCCCACTACTTCGCGTAGTCCTATTGTGGGTTTGGAAGGAGAAGAGACGTTGGAGTCACAAGGGTAAGTCACCCTTGTTTCAGTCATATAACAGGATATCTATGCAATCGAATTAAATCTATTAGCTCCAGTATCTTGTATGTTGTTGGTAATAGTCGGAGTTTGTGATAACTCTACTTTCTAGATCCTGTATAGACGCCGAAGATCGCATTTACTGGCATATCCCCAGAAGAGACATCCGTAAGATAACTAAATCTGAAAGCGACTAAAATATTTTTAAATGTTTTTAACGGAACAAAAACGTCGAAGTTTCGCAATTATCACTGCTGAACTACATAATTTATTAGCAAGCTCATATATACGAGGCCTGTAGGTCGGAGGCTAATCCATAACCACTCCCTAATTGTTTACCTTGCTTGATAAGAACAAGTTGGCGTCAGTTAGTCTGGCTAGTCTGACTTTTTTGTGGCGGTTGAAAGAGAACTACGTCCGTCTTTTTAGCGTTAAGAGATAATAACTTAGCTAGCAGCCAGTCGAAAGAAAATTTCCAAGCTCAGTTGTAATAACTTTTTCATTAATTTTACAGAGCGACGTCTCTGTAGAACATTAGTATCATCTGCAAAATGATGTGCTATGGAGACTGAAAGGCATTGCTTGAAATCATTAGTTATATTTTAAATAGTAGTGGTCCAAGGACTGAACCTTGTGGAATTCCGTATGTTATATCCAGTGTACTAGAGTTTCAAGAGCTATTAGATCATCAAAAGCTACAGATTGCTTGCGATTTCAAAGAAACGAACGAAACCCTTCATTCTCCTTAGACCGCTCACCGTAGGCTTCAAGATTTTGTTGAAGGATATTGTGATTTACAGTATCAAAAGCTTTCAGTAAGTCTATACAAACCCCACACGCAAAACCGCCGTCATGAAGATTTTTTCAATTAAATGATTCGCCAAATGCTTACTGCGAAATCCAGGATGCAATTTAGTCAAAATGTTCAATTTCTCAAGTTAAACGAAAAGTCAATTGCACATCGCTCTTTCAAAGACTCTGCTAATATTGACAATAATGAGACAGGGGCAGTAATTACCACATGCATCAAGTGAGCCATTCTTATGGACTGGCACAACTTTAGATATCTTTATTGAACATAGAAAGCATGCTTCTTTTAAATGACTGGCTAATAATGCTTTATAGAGGAAAGGAGAAAACGTTCCTAGGTATTTAAAGCATATGAATAAAAATACTATTTGGACCGGAAGCTCTAGACGTATGTTCGGCATCAATTACAATCGATATTTCATCTTCTGATGTGTTAGAAAGAAACATGCGTTGACAGGCGTTTGCTATAATTGTGTTATCGAAGTATAACCAACTGACGCGAAGTAGTTGTTGAATGCAGTAGCAACATCACCGGGAGTGTCACGTACTTTCCCAATTGCGCCTTACTGCTGGGTGTATGAATGCTTATTTTGACATTTGAATTTTTTATTTTATGCCATTCCAAGTCTCTTTTAACACTATGGCAGCGTTGCTTAAAATAGTAACGATGACTTGGAACTTTGACTCTGTGAAGTAGGATTGCTATTAAATTGCAGTATTCTCACTTTCAAATTATCATTTTTTTTCTGGCAGGTATGTCTTATAGAAATGATGCTCCTGTGCATAGATTTCATTATTTTTCGGGAAATCCAAGTTTCACCCTTTAGCCTTACCACAAGCTTGGTCAATTGCTGAATAGGAGCCAGAACATTATTGATATCTTTTATTTTGTTTAAAAAGGTCCATTCGGGCATTAACATTTGGATCGAAAGAGGCAAATTGACGTTTTTCTGCAGAATTATCAGTCTTATAGTATTGTCTCTTTCCATTTTCAGGCTGCAGTCTGTAAAAATTGAAAATTATACAAAATAGTCAGATATTTGTCAAGTTTTTTTTTTCAGATTTCCACTAACAGACTGGTTCTTTGGGTTTTCACGAATATATTATCGATGAGCGTCTGCAAGCGGAGCGTTACTCGTGTGGGCTGAAGAATTTGGGGTTGAAAAAATCTACTGCTTAAGTTATCAGTAAGGTGCTAATTGCAGTGGAGTACTCGTAATTTAGAAGGCATATATTAAAATTCCCCATGCTATTTACTAATTCGTCTTCCTTGGTGAGATCGTTTAGGGTCTGTAAAAAGAAGTCCCCTTGGTTTCATACTAGGGTGTTTATGTATACAAGCACTAATAGTGCCCTTCCTAGGCTTCAGCCTTATTTCAATAAAGATCACTTCTACTTTGTTTTCCGACTGAATGCATAGATCATAGCGAATTTTTAAGCTGTTGCACGTAGAAATGTGGATATAAAAACCAGGCATGATGGGAATGATACAACAACACCAACAACAACAACAACAACAACTATTTATTTTCTCTCAGATAGCAGGCTAAAAATTAACTCCAGTAAGACAATCGCATAAGATAGCTAATTGGGAAAGAGGGCTCTTCTTAGCAGAGCTAATTTGGGTAGAAGAGCCACCTAAAACAATATTAGGTATTTGTACTGCATGATTTTGCATTTAGCCATCACAGGTTAAATAAAAAATTTTACAAATATCGTTAACGTGCCACCACATACCAAGAGCTCGGATCGGTACGTTCCGTTAAGTGTCGTTCACTTCGATCGCTTGGATCGTATCGAAAAATTTTTCGTCAAACCCGAATAGTATCGTATCGATTGTCTCGGAAAACGAAAGATACTTTCCCATACTGAACGATCTTGCTTTTTTGTTGTTGCTGATCGATTGCAAGCACAGCTTCACGAGTCCGTATGGGATCTCAAGAAATTTCCCACGCATCCTTTGTATTTCCACAGGTTTCTTGCTTCCAAATTCTAACTCCGTTGAGAATGACAATAGATGTTGTCGAAACATGTCCTGTAAATTAAAACCTGTATTCTTGCCGTTGAAAATAACTTCATTTTGAAAAGACAGTAATCAAATTGCACTTTTTGATAAGGTACAAGTTTCAGTCATGGAATTGGATATGGCCTTTCAACATGTAATCGGGATATGTGCCAAAACACCTGGCAAGAAAAGCACGACAATCATTAATGAAAACTCATTAAACGGAAACATTGAATAGGCCAGCAGTATAGGCTTGTACTATCCTAAGTGTCTGGCAGAAAGGATGGTTACTAGCTAACATAACCAATAAAAGTTATAGACAAAAAGAAAGCGCAAACAAATCGTGCTTCAAACATTGAATGGGAAAGTTATTTTTGATCACTAGATACACCAAAATTGTCCATTAACAAAACAGAACAATCAAGCCTATGAGTCCAAAGCGAAAATCGTATGTGATCCGTTAAATGCACTCGAGTTGCCGATAAACATTAAGTCTTCCCATTGATGCACCAGGATGGATGGGATGCTAAGTTATCCAATTAATGCATTTGGATCGTTCACAATAAAGAAGTGCCATTTGAAAATAGAGGCCCTGGAAATTAATAGCTCTTGTGCTTTGCTGAGTTGCACAGCTGAGCAGACTATTAGTAAGTTCTTCTACTGGAGACTAGTAATTATCAGCGCTAGTCTGAGCTTGAACTATCCTGCCTCCAGTTGGAATTAAACAACTCTAGTCTTATGGGTTGGAACAACAGAAACTTGTACGATTAACTTATTCTCACATAGTGTGACGAAGATGACATGACATATCTGATAACAAAATTCCAGTTATAGGAGCGTAAACCACAAAAGATTGCGTTCTCACATAGTGTGACGAAGATGACATGGCATATCTGATATCAAAATTCCAGTTTTAGGAGCGTAAAGAACATAAGATTGCGTTTTCTGTTTTTCAGTCAAAAGTCAAAAGGAGTTAACCACATTACAGAAATTGTGCCGAATAAAACTTTATAGACCTAAAACAGAAGAACAAAGCAATCGATCGCTATTCGAACGATTCAATCACTGTGGCAATCGATCGCTATTCGAACGATTCAATCACTGTGGTCTGGCAGGAAAATAAAAAAAACAACTGAAGTCGTAAACGAACGATCTATTAAATCCGAACTCGCAAAGTTTCGTAAAGTTTCGTAAAATTTACGATCTCAGATAAGTATCGCTCGTTTACGGACGATGCTTACCGAGCTTTTCCGACACTCGTTAACGACGAATCGTATCGTTCCGTTGTATCGTAACGTACCGTACCGTGTCGGAAAGTGTGGGTCCTCTACAAGTATCGGTACTACGGTACTTTTAATTGAGATTAATATATCTCCGCCGTCAAATCTGTACTCGCTTCTTTTAAGAATCTTCTGTGTAGACCATTTCGACAGTAATCCGAGGTTTTCTTGTAAGTTTGGCTCCTCGAATGTTAAGCGACGCACTGGGTCTTTGCATGTACGAACTCTGTACTTTGATTAAAAGTTAAGCTATTGTAACTCTCACTCAGGCATGCCCAATCAATTTCAGCAGATTCTTCCGAAAATTTCTCATCCCTAATATTTGTCTAACTTCAAACATAGTCTTTGTGTGTCTGTGTGTGTGTGTGTGTGTGTGTGTCTGTGTCTGTGTGTGTGTGTGCGTGTGTGCGCGTGTGTTTGTGTGTGCTGTTGATGTGTGGTTTTATGTTAGTGTGTGCATGTGTGTTTGTGCGTACATATATAGCGAGATTTGCTGGCAATGTCTTTTCTATATTGCATTGAGTTAAGAGTAAGTTTCTCATCTTGCTGATGATAAGCAGCATGCATACTAATTCATGTAAGGACAGAGTTGAGTTACTTGTTGGCTCGCCACTTGAGACGTTTTTAATAATTAATATCTCTAACAGAAATGCAACCCTTTTTCTAAGCGTGAGCTTTGAACAGCTGTCAATTTTTTTCGGGAATTATTGCAAATGAACGCTTTACTATAATATAAATATGCCAAACCTGAGAATATTCTCACTGCTAGCACATTTTTACGTTAAATATTCACATAGGTGAAATCTTTGGGCTCTGAAGTATTCAAGATTTTGATCTCCTTGCGTAGCCAGATGAACCACACACTTTGCACCGTTTCAAGTGAGCTCGTTGCGATCACATGCACGAGCCAAGGCGTTGGATCGATTAGCTCTGTTCTCGACACTGGTTATTAATTACGCTGCTAGTCTGCGATTTTGATTTGGCTCCTCTGCTTTTTGGAATCGTTGGCGAAGTTGAAGATATGGCAAGCTTTGATGAACAAGGTGTATTTAGAGATCGTTTGACCCGAGTTAGTCGTACCATGCAGAGAGCTGAATTTCAGAACCTATCTTTAGCGCTGCAGCTCAAGAAGAGGATGAAAGCCATTGAAGTTGAAAGAGCAAACAGATTGAGAAATTTAGCTCTCGCTAGAGGAAATTTGCTTGCAAGCCAAGGTCACCTCATAGTTGATTATCGTCGGTTGCAAAGACGAAATCTATTGGAGAGCAAACCAGTTGACTTTACATCAAAAAAATGATGCGCTGAAGTACGTGATGCACATGTCCCATAAGCAGAAGAAACGACTCTTTAAGGAGAACTGAAGTAATTCCTCTTCTTGTACAACACGAAGCGTATGAATTTTACTTAGTTTAGTCTTTATAACCTTTACATGTCCCAGTACGCTGAATTTAAATAAATGGCTACTAATTAGTGCGAGCTAATTCTAAAAGAACCTGCAAGCTCTCCTAGCATATTATAGATGCATATATATATATATATATATATATATGCACATATATATACATATATATACATATGCATAGATATATATATATACATATATATAAATATATATATATATATATATACTTAAACATGTGTATTTTTGTGTTTGTTTGTGAGTATATATATATATATGTATATATATATACATGTATATATATGTTATATTATACATATGTATATATATATATATATATATATATATACATATGCATGCGTCTGTGTGTGTGTGTGTGTGTGTGTGTGTGTGTGTGGGTGGGTGGGTGGGTGTGTGGGTGAGTGTGTGGTGCTTGTGTGTGCGAATGAGAGGCTTATTACAATCACTGTTTTCTTTCCCGCTGTATTGATATGACCTCAGCCTGCGTGCTATAAATTCTAGACTACTCTTTGGAGCCTCAACAAAGGTCTCAAATGCGGAGTCTGAGCTACAATTCTACTAATATTTTATGGTACAAGGATTTGAATTAAAATTCTTTCCACTGACAAAAGGAAAAGGCTTGCCGCCTCCTATGTTTATAAAAGTTATGTATTACCTGAGATGGGGCTTATAAACCTTAAAAGCAGTAAAAATCAAATGGAAGCCTGTTCTCGTCAATGGGATAGAGATGCCCATATCTAATCAAGATTATGATATGTATACAATTTTTATAATTTTTATAATTATGAACGCACGAGCTTTTCATTCTACAGGACACATTTCATCTATTTAATTGTGCGAGTAGTCACAACTCTAACACTGATCAGGCAATCGAAAAGAAAAAGTGAAAAAGGGCTTTATTACAGACGCCTAGCATCTTTTCCATTCAGTTCGGGGAACTTATTTGATTACTTCGGTTTTTTAATTTTGAGCTATTCATATGTTACCCTGTATTGTTGAGTATAAATGGCAAACTTGTGGTCTTTTGGGATGCGGCCGTTCTAAATTGTTTGCTAACGTAAACCATAGGTCAGTGAGGAGGCGAGATTATTTATTTAGCAGAGCAAAGTAAACAAATCGCAACGATATAAGACGATGAGTTACTAGGTTTGCGCATAAAAGCATTTTTCTGAGTGTTATAAATGCAAATCGCATGATGTCAATGCTAAACGCTAATTCTAGAGTTTTTCTTTTTAAAGAGAAGAATATGTGCTGATGTTTCATTAGGAGTTGTTCTATAACCGGTAAAATATGGAATTTCTTTTTCCGGAGCAGATTTAATAGTCATAAAAATTTGCTTATAACAGAACAGCATTATGGCTTTGACATTCCAGATATGGCAAACTTGTCATTATCGCTTTAATTCGAAGATAATCCTGCAAATTTGTTAAAAAAAAAAAAAATTTATTACTCCTGCCACTTCATCAACAAAAGCCACACGTGAGAGGACAGCGTTCCTTAACTGTGGTACTTGTTTGACAAAAACCCATAGCATTGAAGTAATCGCAGTATTCTGACTTGTCAACACAGGATGGACTATCGCAAAACTGGCAGCTGTGAGGGCACAGACGACGCATTCGCTCATGGCGAGTATTACAGCGATCCATGAAGAGAGCAAAGAAGCATTCGCCAGTCAACGTCGCCCACAAGTCGTCCTCGCAGAAAGCTAGAAGCAAAACCGATGACTATTTAAAATTAGACCTCTTGCAAAAGACAGCCCTCGTGTTAACTGCAGTAGCATCAGCAACAGCAAACACATCAACAACAACAGCAGCAACTTTACATAAAATACCACCAACAACGCGACCACCAGCGCCAACAACAACAACAACAACAACAACAACAACAACAACAATGAAACAACAACGATAATAACAACAGCAACAACAACAATAAAGCAACAACGACAACAACAACAACAAGAGCAACAGCAAGAGCAACAACATCAAAAACAAAAACAACAATAATAGCAACAAGGGCTATAACAAAAATAGTACTGAATCAATGACTGCTACCGAGTCTTAGTTGCCAATAATACAACAAATAAATTGTATTAGTACTATTACACTTGCCTACACATAAACGTATTCTGGACTAACACTGGAGAGCACTGCGTAACCTACTTAAAACAAGTGACGCAGAAAGGTAAAAAGTGGAGTACCTTTTTCAGGTTCAATTGGCACCACAGTTTCAAGGGAATTCGTAGTGCTGATTATTTTTTCAGTCCCTTTCAGATACGAGTCTGCACAACTAAAACAAACAAATCGTTTGCCGTGGGATAGCTATGCTGTTTGTATAGCCCTGAGGTAGGAATTAGGACGTCACATTAACGCATATAACGTTACGAATGCGTCATTCCGTCAACAAGCAGAAGATTATGCATAATATTACAGCAAGCAGAGATACAAGAATATGTACACATATCATCACATATGCATGAATCATATATGCATGAATCATGCAGGAAGCAGAGATAATACAAGCGAATGCAGCACATGATTTTTTGGTTGCAGCATCTAGGAAGGTGATAGGAAAGCATGACTAAGCGAAGACAGCCGAAGAATGCTCGCTTAGATAACAGAGGATGCAGCCGAACTTGAGTAACATCAGTACTGCACGAGCTCACTGACTTGTGGCAAAATCAATATAAAATCAGCAACAAATTCCGTTTAGCATGGCGATTAGTTGACCAGAGTACACTTGTGCACGGACCTAGGATGACGCCGTTTTTAATTAGCGAGGATATTGAATATGAACACTAACTTGTAAAGCTTGTTCAGTTGACGTATGTCTATGCGACTCAACTTGTCTCGCTGGCCCACTCGCTTTGAAGGGTCCCTCCTCAGTTGGATAGTTTGCTGACCATTCTTGCTGAAGGCATGATTCGCGTAATGCATTATGCTGTCTGGATCGTAGTCTTCACCAAGAGTGTCGCCCTCATGCCACTCGTACTTCTGGAACTGTCTCTTAGCATCTAAAAGAACAAAGGAAACTATGGCTTCTATCTCGAGCATGGCATGGCTCTCGGGCTACCATAAATCAAGGGGTTGGACGCCAAGTGGGTCCATAAGCAAATAGACACATGCATTAAATTAACTGCATACAAGCCCGGGTACGAGCATCCAACAAAACAGGCACAGCGGAATTTTAAATTACGGAATTAACAAAATGAATATGCTAAATCTAGTGCTGACTTAACAAGTACCTAGCAACTCTGACTATTTGAGCTGGTTGTTAAGCGGGGTTGACAAATACGGTATTTATAGTCTGCTTCATTGTGCGGTAGCTTTGTATTTCATACTCTTACTGTAGGCGTTTAGTGAAGCGACGAGGCAAATGCATGCTATATTTAGTAAATACAAAGGTAGATGCTAAAGAGCACTTTGTTTGACTCCAGCAGTTATTTGCCACTGTCGGGAAGCAATTAGAAGGGCAAATGTCGCCAATTCATGTTGATTATACTCTGTAAACGTCCATGCTAGTCACAAAAGATTAAGGCGAGTTTGAATTTACCATCTTTAACATTCTGTAGGTTAATCTGGACGTGTTCGTCGCGGTCCAAGCGCGATTGCTCGTGAAAGAAACCAAGAAGATGCATTATCTGAAGCAAGTAAACAAGTACACAACCAGTGAAACCCGAGATACCCGTACATACGCAAGTATACGCTTATATGTACCCGTAAATGTATATATGTACATAATTATATATATGCATATATATTCATATATATATATATTCATATATATATATATATATATATATATATATGTATATATATATATATGTACATATATATTTAGATAGAGAGACAGATAGATCGATAGACAGACAGACAGATATATATATATATATATATATATATATATATAGATAGATAGATAGATAGATAGATAGATAGAGAGACAGATATATAGATAGATAGATAGATAGATAGAGAGAGAGAGAGACAGATATATAGATAGATAGATAGATAGAGAGATAGATAGATAGATAGATAGATGGATGGATGGATAGATAGATAGATAGATAGATAGATAGATAGATAGATAGATA
>QQSS02024669.1:0-19186 GCA_003687565.2 Craspedacusta sowerbii | reverse complement strand
TGTATGTATGTATGTATGTATGCATGTATGTATGTATGTATGAATTTGATCTAATTCTCCTTTTTTTAGGACAGCCAGCACCACCTCCATCATGCACAAATTCACCTCACGGTTGCTGTTGGAATTCTGACGCACCAGCACTAGGACCACACGGTATTGGTTGCAGACGTAAGTAGATAATCTATGCACTTCAATTTCAGGGTCAGTGAATGATCTCACTTGTCGCCGATATTGGTGCTACTTCGGTGCGTGTGTATAGCATTACCTTATTAGGTTACGTTGGGTTACCTTGTTTTTCCTTCCACATGGCTATGTTGCTTGTGAAGCGTTATCGTCCTATTTTGAAGTCTTTATCGTAGAGTATATCTCAAGTAACGAGTATCTTGTAATCAGTGGTACGCTAATATGGCCTTAGTGTTTATATTGTAAATTGGAGCACGCGAGGCTTATCTCTTAAGTACTCAGTCTATTTAGTTTTATCTTGATGTAGCTTAGTTCAATTATATAATGAGTTTATTATAAAAGGGGCAAATTTGTAAAAATATGAAAGGCAAAAAGTTCAGTTGTGGAATTACAGAAGTCTGCTCGTTGTACTGCCACACTCGCGACATCACTTGACTCGTCTTCGTCGTCTTCAAATATTGCCTGCATCCACGTACTTCCTGGTCATTTGCGGTGGCATAGTTCTCACATCGACATACCTCCTGGCCATGTATGGTGGCGAGGTTTTCATGAGCAGGAAAACGCTAAGACTTATCAAAATTATCGGATACCTTCTATGGGTACATCTGGGCACTGGTGGCACTGAATAGAACAGCACTTGTAAAACATGGATATGCTGTAGTTCAAGCAGTTATAAAACGGGAATCCTTGGATCGTTTGCTGCTTCACAAAGCTTCTTACCTTGACTGACTGAAAAACTTACGCATGCTGAACCGATTTCCAATATGGAGCTTGCTATGATTGAGTTGAAAGTGCTTAATGAAAGTGCAGGGTGTTCTACGATTGCGTTGAGTTCATGATGTAGCAGCGCAGTTCTTTAACACGCCATGAGCATGGTAACAAAAGGTTGCGTTTCTTTTAGTCTGCGAAGACTCCTTGGTGCTCTGCAGATTCTTCCAGGCATCTTGTGGAGGCCCAGCAAACTCCGACTTTATGAAGAAATACTGTCCAGCTACATGCCGCTATTGTGGTGAGTCATCTCATGACCATTATGTCACGCTTATACACACGCACACACGCATACACACATACACACAAACACACACACACGCACACATACACGTGCGCACGTGCGCAGATTTGTTAAGAGATACGTAACTAAGTAACAAAGTACGCGATCAGTAAGCTGCAAGTTACTTACGCGCTGTTACCTATGTCTCTTGATTTAATTTGCGAGTGCGCTGTTCTCTACTCTAAAACTTTCCTGTATGTTCTGAACGTTGCATGTTTTTAGTGATGTCTGACACAATCGCTCGTCTGGTGCACATCTGACGTGATGGGACGTGTCACGAGCAGCGAGTTATCATTTGTCACTCTAAGTGACCCTGATTTTGATGCTTATCCATAAGGTTACTAAGACTCGCAAACAATTACTTACAGACGAAAATGGCAAAGTATTCTTTAGATTGAGTTGCATGTATATTCTAATATGGCATTTTCCATATATTTTGTTACACCTATCCTTTCATTGACATGCACCGCCGCAAGATCACGCACTCATACACACTCACACAAACACACAAAAACACACACTCGCCCACACATACACGCACACAGAAGCACAGACATCCTTGGAAACCCTTTAAGCTCGTGCTAATAAGATGATCTCCACTCGCACGGTATTATGGCGAATTATGTAAATATAATTATTTTACGAAAAACCGATTGTATTCTAAGTAAACAAATTTCTAGGCATTTTCTTTTGATTCAAAGAGTGTAACGTATATTACGATAAAAAATGCTCTTCTTGTTCTTCTTGTCACTCATAATTGTTAGTATTAACAGAAAAGGTTTTTGTGTTATCGAGGCTGCTGTTTTGCGCTGTTGTCATATGCGTCTCATTTATCCAAAAGAGTTCCCATAATCCATCGCTCGTATGTGGTAACATGTGCGACAACAATTGTAAACAATTAGGAACCCCTTGACGTCCAGGCACTCTTTAGAGCAAAAATCATCAAAAACATTACAATGTTTGGTGAACGACTTCGTCAATTTCTTCTTCGCTCGATTTTGATGCAGAAAAATGCTTCTGCTTCGTTGATTGGGTAAAGGATAGTTACCACTGGTTACTTGTAAACTACTCGGGGCAATCATTCGGCGTCAAGGCGCTACTTTGAGCAAGTAACGTCTTCAATGTTTTACCTAACGACTTCGTCAAATTCTTCCTAACTCTATTCTGATACATAAGTGGTTCCCTTCTAAACAAGTAAGATTTATAATTTCTGGCCTTGCCAATCCGTCAAATTCTTCTTAATTCGATTCTTATTCAAATATTCTTTTTCTGATTAGGTAGACCATAGTTACCACATGTTTCTGGTAAACTACTCAGGGTGCCTTGAACTGAATTTATCGTGCGCTGATATTCTTTCTGTTTGCGACAAGAAGCGCTAACATAAACATAGCACGATCCCCAGAAATTTTTTTGCGGATTTTATCGAATTTGAAGCAATGTGCAAGAAAGATGGTTATGCATTTCCCATCACAAGCCAACTTGTCACCTAGAATTAGGACTAATCGATTAATTGTTCTTACTTGAACTGTGCATCTTATTAAAAGTTTAATTATTATTTCAACTGCAGTTCAAAAAAATTTCGAGTTGCTTCTAGTCTATTTGAGGCAAGCAAATTTTGAGTTCCTTCGTCGGCAAAAGTGTTGTATACCATTTAAGTTTCTTAGGTCGTGTGAGAATCAACCTTTTATCTCGATTGCAAAAGTCGCGAAGCACACCATCGAATGAGAATACGTCACAGGTTGTGTTCAACATAGATCATCGTTTGATTTTGAAAAATCGCAAAGAAAATGAAAGTTTTTTCGGTTGGATTATCTTTGTACCCTGTTGCTAGCGAGTGGAGCGTTTTGCATTGTATAGGAGTTGAGCAACTGAAAAATCTTTAGGCATCTTGAGGCATACCCGGTAATTTATTGTGGCTATAGGGCACGTTGCAGTTTGCTCGCCAAAAATCCCATAGTTTGCTGGTTTCAGTCGACCATTCCTGCACATCCGAATTTCCCGGCAGCATGCTGTTACTGAAACTATGGAACTAAATGATATGCTAACTTAATTACCAAGCATCTGCACATCTTTAAACAGGTTCGATATTATGCAAACCGCTTGCGTTGCTTACCGACTGCGAAAACACTGCAACTCAGCTGCAACTCAAATCAGTTCGCTTTCATCGAACGTTTGGCGAAACGTTCGACGGAATTTGCAAATCGTGAATAGAGAAAAGGAAACTGAAAGGCAAGTGTCGAATCTAGGCGAGAAGTAGTTAAGGAGGAGTTCACTTCAAATGAAAGCAAACCTAACTCCTTTGAAATTTCAATTGAATAATCAGAGATTGAATTTTCTTCAAGCTCATGTTTTCATAAAGAAGGAGACTGTGGAATGATAAACTCAATGCATATTCGCCACGTGAACTTCACGCCTTCAATAATTAATGAAGGTTTTATAAAGGTTGTCACAGTATAAGTTATGCTTTAGCTTCTTGCGCTAGCATTCGAGATTTAGTTTGGGTACGTCAAACCAGATCTGCTACTAAGACAAACATGTTTTTTGTCAATGTTGCGATTGCAGTACTTTGCACGGTCAACTCTGAGTTAACAACCACGGAATACGATAATCTTAATGAAACTGAGAAACAATGGCATCAAGACATCATACGCTTAACGCTCGTTGATAATGCATCGTCTTTGTACTCTTGCCTTCTGTCGGAGCGTCCATGTTGTTCATGTTCGAGCGAATGTTACAGCTTAGGCACTTGCTGCATTGACGCTTACTTCCTGCAGTCGCCAATGCCAACTGTGGACTACTTGGATTTCATGAGCAGGAAAGTGTACACGAATTCTCCGTCGACATGCTTGCCAATTCTCGTGGGGTTACCGGGAAGGCACCAGGTTCAAAGAATTATGCAAGTAGCTACGTGTCCTGTGTCCTACGTAACAGGGAGCGCGAATCTGACGAAGCAAAGACTTTGTGAAACTGAGGCACCTCATTATTTTGAAGGTGGAGTTATAAGCCCAACTTTGGTAACTCAAGACCAAATATTTTATCGGAATCAGTTTTGCGCTGAGTGCAATGGTGCCTATGATTCTAAGAGAGTCAACTTCACGGGAGACAATTGTGAGATTCTTATGTCAGCTCGCAATGTAACAAGCGTCACTTTTAAAGACCTTGTCAATTGTAACTTCAAAGTTTCTATGACAGCGCCTGACTGCCTGCTGCTACCTGCGTTGCAGCGTCCAAGTCATATTGGTGGATGGTCAGCGTACAGCCACAATTGCAGTCGCGATGAATACAGGCTTTGCTTTGTCTACACGAAACCTGTCGTAGAAATTACATACCCCAAACCAACCCTTGAACCTACCTATGCAAACAGGCACTGTCTAATGTGCTTGAGAAACGAAACCATCCACCAAGCAGGGAGTTGCAAACCACCCATTCGGCCAAGAACGCTAATCACATTTGGGTATTCTGTTCTCGTCACGTTCAGCGACTATGAAACAGAAACCCTTGTCAGGAATCCTTGTAAGGATTATGCATTTTACGACAAGGCTTTAGGTGGGTGTATTCCAATGAAATGCATGGAGCCTTATCGACTTACCAGTAAAGGTTGTGAGATACCTTGGACATTGACACCAACTCCATTCTTACCCCTAGTAGGTTTGCAAAAAAACAACTTAAGTGGAAAGGGTGCCTGGAGAAAAGAGTTCTACACATGCACCATGTCTAGTAGTGAGTCCAGTATATACGCAGTATCAAACTTCGAGACCGTAACTTTACAAGAGCGTATAATACGTCCCCTTGCAGTGCAAATACTTGACGAAGAAGCTAGAAGTGGCGCCACGTTAAATTTCTTCGAGGCAACATTTCATTTAAATATCAGCCTCGACAAAGTTATTCTGTCTTCAGAACCTGTTGTAAGAAACTGGCTTTACCCAGATTCAATGTATCACCATTTTCCAAACCACAGACTCTGCTCAGATTTCGTTGATCTTACAGACCACTTTGAACTTCAACCGAACTGCAGCTTTCTTATTTTGCCAAACTTAACAGAACCAAACGATCTTCAAGCGTATCGCCATCAACCAATGCCAGCTGACAGAATATCGTTCAGAATTGAGTGGCAGAAAAATTTCACTACCTACAAGGTTCTATACTGCAAAGAATTTCACTTACATTCAAATTGCTCTCTTCGCAATCATTCGCCAGACTCACTCAGAATCCTTCCAAACAATACTGCTTTAATTTATTTACAAAATAATGAGATATTGACTCTTCGCCCAGACGAGTACGTTCCACTAGAAAATGGAATTGGGTCATGCTTTAAGGTGGAAACGCAATTTATTGCGAAAGAAAGTACAGCTAGGCTAAGGAAACTCATTAATATAGCTTCCGTTCTTTCTACTGCTGGAGCAAGTGTCAGCCTCGTATCCCTGGCATTTACGATATGTGTAGTATCTGCGTACAAGGTTCTTCGTACCGTGTCAGGAAAAAATATTATTAGTTTATCAATCGCCCTGATGATTAGCGATGGCTTGCTATTAGCTTCGATGCACATGAACCTACGGCCTAGCATGTGTCGAGCCTTTGGTGTCCTCCTTCACTGGTCACTTTTAGCTCAGCACCTTTCTTGCTTGGTCTTAGCTGCAAGCCTAGCGCAGACTTTCCTATCGCCAGTGAAGGCAAACCAGAGAAGCAAGCGAGGATTCAGTCGGTTGGGATTCGGAATCTGGGGTGCGTCTGCCATTTTTGTCTCGACTTGTGTCGTACTCGACCATTATTTTAAAAACGTCATGCAATACGGGCATAACGGCATCTGTTGGATTTACTCAAGAAAGGGACGCGTTTACGGCTATATTGTGCCAGCCTTCGGGGTCTTGCTCATCAACGTAATTCTATTCTTCACGACATTGAGACAGATACACAAAACCAGGCAAGCAGTGCAATCTGTCATCAAGAAAGATAGCACAGGGGATCAAGGCAGTACGATGGCGCTTGGCATAAAATTGTGCCTATTGTTTGGACTTCTGGAAGTCCTTGGCGTTGTTCAGCTCAACTCGAGTGACCAAGCTTCGGAAATTATCAATACGATCTTCAGCACCATGTATTCCGTTACAAGAAGCCTACGGGGCTTCTTCTTGTTTGCGAGTTTCACGGCTCGGAAAAGAGTATGGCGGCTCATTTTCACCTCGGTTGGAGGAAAGAGAACGGATATCACACACCTCCGTACCAGCGTAGCCAGCAGAAGTATAGCAACAGAGAATTCTTTTGATCTCACAGGGTCAAGTAGCGCAGAGAAAGTATGCCAATCAGGAGCTTCACTTAACCAATATTAAAACTTACATAATTGCGGAATTATGCTCGTGCAAAACTCAATAATGATATCATCGGACAACTCTGGTAGAAATGTAAAACCCCCGGCTCAGTTAGTGCATGGAATGCAGCAATTTTGAATATTTGAATGAGTGTTGGTGAAAAAAGGTCGTCGTACACGAATTTCTTTTATCAAGTGCTTCCGATACTTCAGTCTCAAAGGTCTGGAGTATCGTTTAGATTCACTGGGGTGTACTTACGTGCCCCCCATTAATCTATTAAAGTTTAATGGTCAAAATTTCAAAACTTATATATATTATTATACTACATTTAGTTAAGTAAAATACAAAGCCAAAATCCATCAATCCTGAAACTAAAAAACGTGCTTTAAAGAAACGAACACATCCAAACAGCTAAGCAACAGAAAAATGACTAAATAAAACGAATATCATACCTCACTTATGTCCCTTGTAAACTCCGTGCTAGCTACGGAGATTGGAGCCCATGCTCGGAAAGTAGTAATAAAAATTGCTCTACAAAGGGATTACCAAATAAGCTAACAAATATTGCCTTGCATAAATAATAAGTCTTGCTCAACAAAGCCCACGAAATTGCGACGTGAATGCATAGCCCAAGACATGTCAGCCAGAAGCGTCATCATCCACGAATAGCTAACTACCTCCCAACACAGATGTCGCAGAAGTATCATCGAAATACTATGTAAGCTCACTACATATTTTTTTAAGCGTATAAATTTTACAACATTCACAATAAAACCATACAATACTTGGTACCTAAAAAAAATAAAACTAAAACTAAAATAATCTAAAACGGATCCCCCATGAGGAGAGCAAGATCAAACAACTGCAACTCCACACAGGACATACATCGATTTAAATAAACGTTAGTAAAACCCAAGTCAGAATTTTGCCGACCGAAGACTAGCACTCAACCATATTTAAGAAACCTCTTAGTATCAACAATGAACTTGATGGTTGCAAAAACAACGTGTCTGTTAACAGCACTATCGCGCTCACGATGACCATATAGCAGAATTGTGCATAATGCATCGGCGCAAACACAAGATGCGGAAAACCCTACTAGGTTAGAAACAGTATTCGAGCATGAAGTGGGTCGTATCCTCAAAGCCGTCTTATGAAAATAAGCAGTTTTGGTCCTTAGCATTTGCAAAATTATGCAGATACTGATGTGCACGCAGGGCACTAAGCCCAAGTCTTAGTTGGGTTAAAAACCGAAGGCCTGCTGGATGATGGATATTATATGTAGATTTTCTTAAAAAACGCACTATTTGGATCACTGCATTTTTGAAGCTTGTGTACGTTGCGGATTCAAGAGCGATTTGTCATTATCACTACATATGACCGTGCTCAAACACATAGGAAAGGGGATGACCCACCAAAAACCAGAAATACGTCTGGAATGCCCTTCAAGAGGAAAATGGATGTCTAATTCTAAAGGCACTGACACACCAGCTGCAAAACTAGCGACAGTTAAAGCGAGTGCTGCCGCCATTCTATTGCTGGCCTTCGATATGAGTGCGCTAGTTTGTTTGTTTGTCTTTTTATTTAGTTTAAAATATTTATTTTCCTTTTGAGTCCGTTGTCTTGGACGCACTTTATGAGTTCTTGCCGTGAATGCAGGTTCGCTTTTAGCTTTCTTATGGCACCAAAATAGACTTAGTTGTTGAGGGAATTTCGTCTCAAAAGCAAACAAAGATATTGGAGCTTTCCTAGAAATCGAAAAATCCCAAGACCTCCATTCGAACTCTATTTGAACTCTGTTCGAACTCTATTGGAACTCTATTCGAACTCTTTTCGCACTCTATTCAAACTCTATTCATACTCTATTCGAACTCTATTCGAACTCTATTCGAACTCTACTCGAACTCTATTCGAACTCTATTCGAACTCTAGTCGCACTCAATTTGATTTTAATTTGAGCGCGCCTATCTTGGAGAGTAGAAAAGCATTTGAAGTTTCCTTCCAAAAATTTCCGAGGTCAAATTTTCATGCGAGTTTGGAATAGGGTCCTTATAGTTGGGACCGACCAACAAAATCTCCCATCAATCTATCCCAAAAATCTATCGTCCCGAGCATGGTAAGAGAAATTAGAGGATTGGGGATTACAGAGCGTCTAGTGCATTTTCCAGGAGGCTGTTGTCAAGAATGTACTCTTCCTTGACAATTAAAATAGTCACGTCCACCAACTCAGTACTCAGTTTTTCTAGGCATTCTTTCGGTTCTTGTTATGTATTGCTCTGTTATTAATTCTATTCTATATAATCTGCGAGAAATGTGCGTGGGATAATAATTGAGTTTCTATGGCGTTCTAGAAGCGCCTCATCTATCTTTTTCAACGAGCCTCATGGGGGGGGGGGGGTCACACCGCGCGCGGCACACGCCGCGCGGCCAATTATGTCGAATTAGAACAGAGGCTTTCCTATAAATTGAGTCACACCACGCGCGGCAAGAACCACGCGGGCGAAAACGCCCCGCGTCTCGCCGCGCCCGATTAGAACATCCTCTATTTTTTTAAGCTCGCCGCCCGAGCAATTATGTTGGCAGCCAATGGTGATCTAAGATTTAGAGCACGTGACCCTGTGACGCATTTGCAGCGGAAGTTTCTGCAGAGAATAGAAAGAAAAAAAACTGGACTCTCGGGCAAACTTTATAAATTCGGCTACACTACTTAGCTAGAACTAGTGAAGCTCAAATTAGAGTGGCGATATTTACCTATGCTTGATCGCGCCTTCCTTTAAAAAGTGGGGTTCCTTTTTCTTTGTGATTATGCGTAACACTAATACGTTTCTAGTAGTATCTTAATGTTGGGCCCTTTATTGGGGAAATTACACAATATTTCGCATAATTATGGTCACATTGACCTAACCCAAACCTATTTTAAAGTTTTCGAGTCGTGAATCTGTGCTTTCTACTAGAATCAAGGCAAGCAAACGCCGTTTGCCCTCCTCAGCCGTTTGCGAGCATGTGCTCGCCACTAATGAGGCAAGCGTTTTTTTTTTCGCGTTGACCGCGCGCGGTGTGACCCCACACGCGGCGAGCTTGACGTGAAAATTTCCGCGCGCGGTGTGACCCTCCTTAAGGCTTATCCTATGATGGTTTAGCCTCAGCATCCATTCGCAATCTCCCCACAGTTCTTACTATGGAAGCGACTAGAGAATGAAAGCCGTACTTCGAGGAGGTATAGAAATAATTAGATATGTGATGTGATGGCATATGATTCCTGTCCATAGACGGCGAAGTTCTGAGAAGAAATGAAGTGGTAAGATTTCCCACACCTTAGGAATTATATCCACCGATGCCTCTGTTCTGATAAAGCAATGAAGTGATCAGATTTGTGTTGCATGTCATAGGAAACCCATCCGCGAATGGAATTAACGTCCAATCGTTAACAAGGGTCAAGGCGGGAGATGATGCTTGGAAATGTGAAAACGATGGGAAAACTCCGCACTCAGTCATGGTCTGGATTCGAAAAAATAAAATAAAGTAAAGAAAACCATTTCCCTACCACTTCTTAAGCTAGATATCTTTGGTAAGGAAAACCACGGACTGGGAACCTTGAATATATGCAAGGTGAACAATTGCTTGCTTATACGAGCATAGGCGTAGGCGAACACGGGCATTGTTCCTTAGTGAATCAATGCCAATTTCACTGCCCTATTCAATACACAGCAATAATCATCATCAATAACGAAAACAACAACAACAACAACAACATTAAAAAAAACAGAGCACCAACAGCGATTCTACTAAATGGCTAGCCTTACGTGCGTTTTGTCCCGGCCAAGGGACTCGTCAGAGACCTTTGGTTGGAGGCTTAACTGGCCAAGCAACTGCTTGGAGTCCCATTAGGTACTCGAAACCTCTGGAGACCTCGAGTGCACCGTCTTATAAGAAAATAAGCTTTTAAGTGCGTGCTTGCACAAGATTGTAACAGTTTCAGCAGCCTGCTTAAAGGTCACTTAGAGATAGCGAGCTGCACTGATCGCTGGAGGAATCCTTTGTAAATACTCAAAAGGCTAGCCTTATGTACGTTTCGTCCCGGCCAAACGACTCGTCAGAGACCTTTGGTTGGAGTCTGAGCTGGCCAAGCAAATGCTTGGAATCCAATTAAGAACTCGAATTCAACAATTTTATTATCGCAATAATTGTGTTGTTGTTGTTGTTGTTGTTGTTGTTGTCATTGTTGTTGTTGTTGTTGTTGCATGCTATTATATAACGCAACACGTATTTTACCATATGTGAGGAAGCCCGCAACCCTTCACTGCCTTTTGAAGGGTCTAATCGTTCCGGCGAATCCCCCTTTCCCCGCCCAATATAAATATGAAGATCTCGTAAGCATGCTTCTTTTTCATCGAATTACAAAACCTTAAATCGCCTAGACTCACTTAGACTTCTCATTAATACGAAAATGTGAGTGTGAACAAGCAACTACCGGAAAATTTGTCTTTCGTGACGATCATATTTAACTGGTCGCAATGACTTGCAAATTTTATTCGACCGCCTTTTTCTTTGTAATTCTTTGCGTATGTTTAAAGTGCAAAACCACTAATTTTCGAAATTCGGCATATTTTTTAGACGTTCTCGACAAAACTTCATTTGAGCATTGAAAAAATACATATCGAGGGCAAAGAGCTACTTGGGGGTGCGGGTGTGGAAAGCACATTTAATCGTCAAAGGGCTAATGCTGTTAGGAATGGCCTTTTCACACATTCTTTTTGTTGTTGTTGTTGTTGTTGTTTTTTTGTTATACTTCAAGTTTTCGTGATAATTTTTATTTCATCAGTTAAAGCACAGTTCACCTTCTTTTTCTACATTCCGATGCTAGCGCTAATAAACTGGATAGGCAAAAGTTGTACAGCAAAGCCTAGTTGGGTTTGACTAACATCGTGTAGATCTGGCACTGCTTTGGGAGAAGCGAAGTCGGCATCTGCTGGCATAAATGTGCTAGCTATAGCAGTGCCATAGGATTGTAAACGGTCTTAACTTAACAACCATTGGCATATATTCCGATTGTTTGAATTAGTTGTTTTTTTTTTCAATCAAAGTTTAGCTAGGTTTCTAAGGAACGATTTTTAAAATGGAAATCTTCATTTTTGAGCTGCAGAGCTAAATAAAGCCAAATAAAAGCCAATTATTAACGCAGGTGTCCTTAGAATGCAAAGGTCTCTTTTAAGGCTGCCGATGCGCATGAAGTCTGGGACTTCCTAAACTAGAAAATTAGATTATATTCGAAGATTATCAAATAATATTGCTGAATAATTTATTGACAACTTTTGTATAGTTAGTAGAACACCTCTTATTATTTCAAAAATTGGTTGGAAAGATGCAGTTCAGTTTGGCCTTACTTTAGTAGACCATATCGAAAGCACTTGATGGCAATTTTTAGCATTCAAAATTGTCGGATGTCTTAGTCAGAAACAGCCTCAAGAAACAAATGTTTCTTAAGTGCGTAGTCATCGTTGTAATCATTAATGTCTTTTTTTTAACAAGCTCATTAATGAGCATGCTTACCGGACCTGAGAAAGCGTGGCATCGTTCTTTGCTTAATTATACCCTGGGTCGAGATAATTCCACGCCTTCCTACTCCTGCCTTCTGTCGCAGCGTCCATGTTGTTCATGTTCGAGCGAATGTTACAGCTTAGGCACTTGCTGCATTGACGCTTACTTCCTGCAGTCGCCAATGCCACCTGCGAAGTACTTGGATTTCGTGAGCAGGAAAGTGTACACGAATTCTCCGTCGACATGCTTGCCAATTCTCGTGGGATTACCGAAAGTGCACGTCGTTCGCAACGTCATGCAGGTCGCGACTTGTCCTGTTGACGTTGAATCCAGGAAAAGAAATTTGACGCAGGAGAAACTTTGCAGGGCAGACTTCAATCATTACCTTGGAAATGGATCAATTAAAGCAACAATGGTAGCTAAGGACCGCATATTTTATAAGAACCGGTTCTGTGCAGAATGCAATGGTGTGTATGATTACAAAGAAGTCAACATAACGGCAGAGAATTGCCAGGTTCTTCCATCAACGCGATACGTCAAGAGAATAGCCATGGAGGATCTTGTGAATTGCAGGTTTAAAACTGCAACGGAAGCGCCAGATTGTCCCTCGTTTTCATTGCGTAGGCCAAGCAATATTGAAGAATGGTCAGCGTACACTCGAAACTGCAGCCGTGAAGAATATGGACTTTGTTTTGTCTATAAAAGACCAATTCTTGAGTTACGTGCCCGCCATGTCTCCAAGGTGCATTATGCCAACAAACACTGCTTTAAATGCCTTGGATATAAAACCAAGCATGGGCCCGAGTCTTGTTCTTCGATGGAGGTGGAAGAATCTGGAACAAAGTCAGTTGGGTATTCCATTCTCGTGTTCTTTAATGACTACCAAAGTGTCACAGAACTAAGAAGCCCATGCAAGGGAGATGAGCTTTACGACACCTTCTTAAAAGCTTGTGTCATACCGTTCTGCATGAAGCCGTTCATACTAACCACTAGAGGATGTGAGTTTTATTTGAGTACAACTCCCACCCCGACGCCTTATTTCGAGGTGCTACCACCAGATGATAGTGACGGATTTGCATGGAGGGAAGAGTTTCTAAAATGTGTCATATCGAATGGCAGATCCAGCTTGTATGAGATATCGCCATTCGGAACTGCGCTCCTGCAAGATCACATCTCGCGCTCTCTTGGGTTACAGATCGTTGAAAGATCTCGCTCAACGCATGTTCTCCTGCATTGGTTCGAGCGAGAGTTCAACTTGAGCAGTGACGTGCAGAAAGTTGCACTCTTGTCCGCATCTTCAGTAAATAGTTTGCTTTATAACGGTTCATTAGATCACAACTTCCCCAACCATCGGTTCTGCTCAAATATTATCGACGTGAGAAGTCACTTTCTCCTTACTCCGAACTGCAGCTTTCACGTTGCACCCGACCTGAAAGCTTATGCGGAACTCAGTGCTTACGTTTACCAGGCTATACCATCTGAAAGGCTGTCACTGCGAGTTGAATGGGAGAGAAATATCACCACGTACAAGGTTATTTACTGCAAAGAGTTTCACTTGCATTCAACTTGCACGCTGCGCCATCACGCACCAGACTCGTTCAGCATCCTTCCAAACAAAACGGCCTTGATTAATTCGTCATTGAATACCTTAGCTCTTGCGCCACACCAGTATATACCACTTCCGGACGGCATTGGGTCATGTTTAAGGCAGGCCGATGATAAAAGGAACGAAAATCCTGCATGGGAAAGAATATCGAGCGAAGTAACAGCAGTACTATCAACTGCAGGAGCGGCTCTTAGTCTAGTTGCACTTCTATGCGCGATAGTAACGTTATGGACCTACAAGGTCCTTCGCACCGTACCTGGAAAGATTTTGATAAGCTTGGGTATCTCAATTATGATGAGTGATGGCTTGATCATGGTGTGGATGCAAACAAATGTTTCGGATGCTATGTGCAAGGCGATAGCTATTCTGCTTCATTGGTGTCTTCTGTCGCAACACCTAAGCTGCTTGGTCCTTGCAGTAAACCTTGCTCAAACATTCACTTCAAAGTTTAAGGCAAAGCCCATCAGCAATCGAAGATTTCTACTGTACGTCTTGGGCACTTGGTCGACGTCTACCGGAGTCGTATTGGCGTGTGTTCTTATCGACCATTACGTTGGGAACGTCATGCGGTACGGACATGAAGGTATATGCTGGATCTATGCGCGGAAGGGACGTCTTTATGGCTATATAGTGCCAGCATTTGCAATCTTGTTCACGAACATCGTTCTTTTTTGCATAGTAGTGCTACGAATCCGCAAAGAAAGGAACATCATTCAATCTGTTGTATCAAACGATAAGAAGAACCTCGATCAAAGTGAAAGCAGCCTAGTTACAATAGGAATAAGGCTCTGCCTGTTACTTGGCCTTTTGGAGATTTTGGGGATTTTTCAAATTGACGGAAGCAACAACGAGTCTAAATTACTGAACACAATTTTCAGTACCATATATTCAGTACTGAGGAGCCTGCGGGGTTTTTTGTTGTTCTTTAGTTTTATGGCACGACGGAGAGTAGCTCTTCTTATCCAAGATTCGATAAAGAAGTGGAGTACTGAGAAAACGAAGATTTGCGTCACTCCAGCCCGTTGTTGGTCTACGTCAACACATGTTTTGGATTCTCAGGCCCCTGACGTTTCTCCCTCAGTAAAAGGCAGTATGGTGCCTGAAGAGGCATTGAATAAGGACACGGATATGTAGGCAGCACTGGACGATTGAAGCTCGCTACCTGGCCAACACCACAAGCTAGATTCTTCTATCTCATCGACCATACGAGTCGCCTTCTAAGGATTGCGTCTATAAATGCAGATCATATATGCTCAGAAAGGAGCTTGTAGGTCGTTCGAGCATGCAACTCCGCCCCAAAAATAAAAGTTGATTTGGCTTCGGCACACTTCTCAGCTGAGCTGCCCAGCATAAAATCACATAATGCCACTGAACCTATCCGGCGAGAGAAATTCAGGGACAGTAATTCCACGGAGGTGGGATCATTCAGATGACGTAGATCATAACCATTTTGCTTGACTAGGTCTTTTCTGTATGTGTGTGTATCCATGGAAAGTGTGCTTATAGTCGCTTCTTTGGAGCAGATCAGGAATCAGGGACATTAATGACACAACCTTCGAGCTACCGACAAAGCAAGGTACTAGCTGAAAAGTTTATTCTTGCTGACAGTTAGAGTGCCTTAATTGTTCGATTTAGTCTTGATGTAGCCTTGATTTAAATAGCTTTACATTCTGCAGTCAGGTGCGTGATTTGGGTATGTGAAATTGTTTGTCCGGAAAGACGCGGAAGTATAATTAGAACATCTTGACGCACGGATCAAAATCAAATTAGATAGTGCGTTTTGGAAAGTCCAAGTTAGGCGACTTAAGTAGAAAAACGAACTCCAAAACAGCGCGTGATTCTACCTTAACTAATTGGTTCCTAAACAAAGAGTTGGTTTGCGCAATGCGATTGAAAGTTTTTGAATAAATGCGCCAGTGTGTTATTCATCACCTACCTGGACATCATGTTTCTCTAGACCAAGGTGGTGTTCTGCCGTGAAGTTTTACGTTTATCGTGTGAGCATGTCTCCCGTGGCTTCTCCTGTTAATGAGCACAGACTCACGGTCTCTCCAAAGCGATACTTAATCTACCTAAATAAACTCGATTTGCTTTATACAGCATCAATGTATTTATTGAGAGATTTATATATATACAGTGCCTCGGTCGTCAAATGTAATTGTCTTCTGCGTTGCAGATGTAATGCGCAAGTGCAGGATTTAGAACGAAGAAAGAGGAAAGGCCATAAGCATGGTTGGATTCTCTACGCACTCGAAGTACAGCGTGTGAGACATAACAGGCTCCATAATAGTCTCCATGATAAAGGATTATAAAACGTGCTCAATTATGCTTCCGAAGAGGCTCAGCAGAGAGAACACTTTGTTCAATTTAAACATGTTTCGTATGATTACAACATCGATTGGAATGTGGTTGGGAATATTTTAATCGTAACCGTGCCAACTTTTGTCTTCCGTTTGCTTATGACAAATGCGATATGTGGAGCGTTTGTTATCACTAAGGAGTGGTAAACCTGTTACTTTATTACGAAATGTAAAGCTCTATAGATTATTGAGAATAGCAAATGACTTATCGAAACATGTCTAAATTGAAAAAGTGTTTTTTCTGCTAAGGAGAAAAACGTCTTCATATCTATAAAAATCCTTTCATTACAACAGTGGTTTTGGGTTAGCACTACAATAAAAATAATAATACTCGCTTTTCGATGGTGTTGAAGTAAATAATTAAGTGTCTATTAAAAACGGAGCATAATACCCTAATTTAAAGATCTTCCATGCCACTCAAGAGCTTGGCACACTTCCTTTGACTTGGTCTATGCTGCATCAGGATAGTCTTGAAATTAGGGTCACCAACTTACGATTTTCGATTCGAAGCTTCGCTACCTTGACTAGTGCCTTCACTAAGTCGGCTTGACGAATTACGATGAATCTTCCAGTAATCACAGGAAGTCGTTCAGAAACAGATCAAATTTTTTCTTCATCGCATGGATGTGTCTCATCGCACACTTTGCACCCTCGCTCTCGCTGCGAAATGAAATATTGAACGATCCTACTTGGATTCTAGAAAAATCAGGTCTTGGCATCCTTCCTTGACAGTCGTTTCCAAGAGCACTTAGTGACCTCTGTACACTTTACAGACCATGACGTCACTGCAGGCATGTTTGTTCATATGGCCGTACCCGACCTTTGCCGGCATTCCTACTAGATAAAGATATTAGTCATCGACTTTGCAGGCGTGATGCACTCAGACGAAGCCTTTCTTTATGTGTTGCAAAAAATTACGCTTCTGATCCTTCTGATCCTAAACCGCCCCTTAGTCTCATCGTCAATGCCGTACTCAGAACCATCTATACTACAAGCGCGTAATTTCGGTGAGATTTGTAACGATATGTTCGTGAGCATAGACGCCTAGAGGGAAAGTACTATTTTACCCTCCTTCTACCCATTTTGAACCACCACAACCATCGTAAAACTATAATAAGCAATTACAAGCGTGTACTAACTAGAAGGATTTAAATCTCTCGTTTACTCCTCAGACTGCGATTGATCTGATATGGTGTACCTCGCGGCAGTTATGCTTACACGAAGGCTACATCTGACTGTAACCCAAACCAAAACTCTAACCATAACACCAATCCTTACCCTAACCCTAACACTAACCCTTTCCTTAACAAGTTCGAGCAATCCTCGAGCAATCGAAATTTTATATGAAATAAGAAAGTTTTTTTCGAAGGCAATTATCTTAAGTACCCAGGCGTGCAGCCGCGGCATGTCGGCATGATCAGTCGCAGATTGAGGAGTAAATGGTAGCTTTACGGTATGCTATGTGTGGACCACCAAGAAGTTCCCTGATACATTTAAGATAGTGGAACAACAAACTATCTGAGAAAGTATAAAATCTTACGGCTGTCCTATTCCTATGCATTGGAAGATTTTGCACGTTGTTTTGGCTGTCTGATCATACGCTATCCTTATGCGCGCTTTCTTCAAGTAACCAAGAATATTACTGGTTGTATAATCAAATTCCTGATAATAATTCTAATCATTACAAAATCACGCCCTAAATATGTAGATGCATTACAAAACCAAAAGCGCACTGGCGTCCCAGGCTATAGCTATGGACACATCGGTCATCACAAGACTATATCGGTACTGGCACCAAAGCTGCATTAATATTGCGAAACTATATGCGAACGAAGGAAGTCGACTGGACAGCCCGTACTGCAAGCTGTGCAGAACTGAAAAAGTGCGAGACAGAAGCTGTGTGTAGAACAAAACTATCCATTCAGTGTGTACAGATGCAGTGCAATTTACCAGCCCAATGAACACAGGAAACCCATATATATATATATATATATATATATATATATATATATATATATATATAATACAGTATATATGTACATATAACATCGTGACGCACGTGATATAGAATATAGACATTTACTTGACCAAGATATCAACCAGAGCTGACTGGGACATCGGGCGGGTGAAGTACAATAGTTGCAGTGGCCGCAAATACGTAAACCATCTCTATTGCTGCTCGTAGAGGTTAGAACACCCATGGAGACCCAACCTCATCAGCATTAAATACTCTGAATACGATAAATTACGCTTTAAAAGCTTTTACACCCAAAGCGCGTCTCAATGCCATTCATCAAAAAAAGCTACCGGAAATACCTCTTTTTGGAAAGCTCATCCAGCAATGCGCTGTTGTTTTTTGCAATCCATTCGATGATCCGCATGTTTGGCTAGCTTTCTTATCCGTTAAAAAAAAGCTGAACCTGCACCTAATGTAACTGCCGTATAGCCTTAAGGTCTGCAAAATCCGCCATATTGGTGCCAACCAGTTCCACCGTCCACCGAAATTGCAACGTGCAAATCATGTCGGTTAAACTTGACAGTCACGTTACACCGACAAGTGCAGCATATTAACTTTCCTCAACCCACTCGCCAATAGAGACCCATGCTAGTCTCTCGTAGCACTGTCAACTCTAACTCAACTTACTCACCAAGAGGGACAATCCACCTTGTAATCATACGGGCTCTGTTTGCATTTTTAGTGTCACAAAAAAGTTGATTGACTTTCCTATGTTCTTTAGGAGACAGTGAGTGAAAAACTGCGGCTGCTTGACCTGCCTGCAATTTAGCCAATTAACTACGAATTCGGCGTCCGAACTAATGAAACAGAACTGAAGCGCTTTGAAGAGCTTTATCGATTACATCACCTTCTTTTTCTCAATCTTAAATTTAACTCAAACTCTGAATGGCAATGCTAGTTCATCTTCACAACAACAACAACAACAAAAACAAAAACAACAACAACAGCAACAAAAACAACAACAACACCAACAAAGAAAAAAGATAATCCTATGAAATTACTAATACACTCTACGAGCGTTGGGTGGCGAACGAATCAGTTAATGTAGTTGATCCCATGATGCTCGTTGGGACTTCTATAGCGAGTAGTTACATCATCCTATTAATAGCCACGCACCTCAGTCAAAGC
>QQSS02024558.1:0-19187 GCA_003687565.2 Craspedacusta sowerbii | reverse complement strand
CTACTACTACTACTACTACAACAACTACTACTACTACTACTACTACTACTACTACTACTACTACTACTACTACTACTACTACTGTTTTGACTCAAAGGGCCTGGTGTGGAAAGGAATGATGGCGGCTTGACGGTTGTTTATGGAAGCGGCTTGTGGGGAATGTCCGTGAATGGACGCCAAGCGCTACTAGAGTGCTTCCCGAGCCTAACGGTTTATTCTGTCGCATGAACTGTTCGGCCTAACCTCATCATGTTTGTGTATAATTCATAGTTGACTTTAGCAGCGCCCACAAAAGGGCATCCTTATTTTGAATTTATGCAAATTTCCGAATTACCAAATATCGCATGCAGGGAAATTTTAATACTTAATTCGTCCTCGAAAACGTTCATAATTAAATTATTTTATGGTTTTGATGAAGCGGGGTCTAAGAAGACGGCTTCGTATCGGCATCTCGTTTCCCGAAATTTAACTTTGTTGACATGTTGTGCAAATTGTGTCTGAGTATCCGAGTCGGAGTTTGGTTTTCAGTGAAACAAACATTGTTTAAGACTCAATAACAATAAAACTATAAGATAAAAGTAGGCAGAGGCAATCCTTGCTGAATAGGGTTACGAACGACGCTTACAATTTTGAGGATCTGACCTCTCCGGAATGAGAATGTAATATGCTTAAGTCGCTATCCAAAACAGTCCTTAAAATCTACGAGCCAACCTACAAGTCGGCGCTATGATTATTACTACTCCCACATAGGCGAATCTACCTTCAAATAGAATAGAGTAGAATAGAATAGAATAGATCTCTCTATTCTATGATCCAATGAAGTTCAGGAATCTCCATAATAGAGGGCTAACGTTCAGCAGTCGTCTCAGAAGTTTGCGGTGTTCATATTTTCAGGAATCTACAAAGACAAGCGTGCTCGTAAAGTCGGTCAGTGTTTAAGTCGCCTTGCTTTCGGAAGGTAAGATGAGAGAAATCGTGAATGCCCGACTACAGTCAATCCAATGTGTGTGAAGCAACGACTGCAATTCGTAGACGCAATGTGCGATATAGCTTGAAGCAGTATCAGGAACATAATTTAATATCAAATCGGGTAGTATGTACAGATGAGCATGAAGTGGTGCAGTCCGCAAAGCTTCTTTTGATGAATTCGGTCTCAAAATGTTCGATTCAGGAGCTGTTTACCTTCCAAGTCCAAGGCGGGTTCGATCCATAGGTCGCGCTACAATAGAACCGCTATACACGTGATCCCTGATCCAGCATTCAGGGTGATACGCTTTCATTTAAAGTGACTAGGTCTATTTAAGACAAGCTAATTATCATATAGAAAGCTCTGTGCGTGGAGGCAAAAACAAATTTGCCTTTACAGTATCATCATATTTAATACAAAATTGTCATCTTAAATCATTTTGACAACTTGCGTCAACATTGGTTGGCTGCTGACCCCCGGCTAGTCATATCGGAGCCCGCTGTTTGTCGTTGACTAATCGGGCTTTTGTTTTGGTCTGCTACGATTGTTTGCATGAAAAGCAGAAACGAAGCGTCACACTCGTATTGTTCAAGAAAATAAGAAATCCGCCAACGCCGAACGAATCACGCACAAAACGAGCAAGCTAACGGAGGCGAGTCTGTTGGAATCGCTTCGATTCGAGTTCGAAGCGTTGGGTGAAGCGATTCGCAGAGTCAGTTTTTTGCGTTGAAAATTTGGACCGTAAATCCGAAGGTGTCTTGCTCAAAGTCGTGGGTGAGATTCTTTCTAAGTGCTTAGAAATTCTACTGGGCTGCCTCACGAGGTGTGAGGTTGCCTTAGGCGGTTGAGGAGACAATCCGATGACTTCCTAGGAGTACGAATTGGCACAATCGGAATATAGTGAAGCGATTGTTGGGAAAAGGTACGGTTTATTCGTTTGTTGTTGTTGCTTTTTTGTTGTTGTTGTTGTTGTTGTTGCTGTTGTGATTTATGTTCGTATTTTGTCGCTTTAGTTGCGGCAGATGGTCGGCAAGTTCATTTTAGTTACTTCTTATTGCATCACCGCGCCAGTAGCTTAAGCGCACCGTGCATGGTAGTGCCCTTGGGTCAGTGATTACAGTAATCTTAGTATCATTTGTTGCATTTTTTTCCCGTAAGAAGTTTCTTTGCGCCCCTGTTGTCCAGTTAGCCTGTGCGTAGCGAGTGAGGTAGACCCCTAGCGCGTGGTCAACATCACTCGCTCCTCCGTTAAGCAAATATTCAATGTTTTGTTTCGGGGGACGAGCTGCTGATAAGGCCAGTGACTATAGTCAGAAGACGAAATCTCCTGTTGTTTGGAATTCAGTGTTTCGATTTGGTGCCTGCGTTTAAACCTCGTTCGTCGTCTCTAGCCGCCATTTTGAAATCGGGGAAAACCGCCTTGGGGAAGGTTTATAATAGGAAGGTTTGTGGTTTGGGATACCTGCTTACAAGCACAATTCTTCTGGCAGACCTGATGCAGCTTACCTTGGCAAGCATGATGTGGCGCATATTCTGCACGCCTTGATAATTGCAAAGTCTGCTTTGCAGATTGCCTATAAAGTGAACTGTTATTGACGTTTGCGTAGTGGAAACGCGTTATGACTGAGAGATACCGCGATAAACGCTAAGATTTTTGGCTGGCTGGACATAACAGTGTTGCTTTGCGGTGCGTTTTGCGGTCGCTCTGTTCGTTTCGGCTTCGTTCTAAATCTGCTTTCTCAACTGCATTCTTGCTTATCTTGGGTTCCGTCCAGCGATGAGGTTTATTCCTAGACCGTTACATCAACACTGTCGTAGGCCGATCTCAAAATTTTGTCGTGCAAGCACTTAGGCATGCCCGGGCGTGCTTCTGTTCTAAAAGAATGCCAGGCCATGTAAATATTGCTCTTTGACAACACGTCCTCAGATGGTTTTCTCACGGTACCACATTGATTTCTTTTTGATAGTTTGCTATAGCAGGTCCTTCTCGCGTCGCTCTGCAAAGAGTTTTTTTTTTGTCAAGGTCGGTAAATCCGCATTCGCTGCTCGCAACGTGGCCTTCGGAGCCGATCTGATGAAGTGTTAAGGCGAGCGATCGTAGCTTGAATGAGCGTTGACAAAAAAGACTGTTAGTCTCTGCGCGGTGGGTTTTAAGGTTCGAGAACTTTCGAGAACTTTCGAGAACTTTCGGCTATTTGGTTGGATCATTGTTGGTCTGACGGTGACTCTTTCCAGAGAACCGCACGAGTTAAAAAGTTCCCGTTAAAGTCGACCCTGTTGCAACCTCATGCCCTGACCCCCCCCTCGCCCCGTTAGTTCCCATCATGCATTTGCAGTTGCGTCCCAGTGAGGGGGCGGTGGAACCGGTCTGAAATGCCTCTCCGATGAGGCGGCGGATTAAACATGGCGGCGCTGTTTTTACCCAGTTTTTGATGAGCTCAGCAGCTGTAAGCGCGGCTGATTTTATCATAACGGTGCCGGAGTTAAGCGGCGATTAGATGTCCGTCGCCCCTGTTTCGCCGCCTGCTGTTTTAAGACAAACACGTCAATCCGGCGCTGACCGACGAGGGATTTCAGCTGGCATTTCAGCGCTTGTTTTCATTTCCACGTTAGCCCACGCCCTCTTTTTTTCTACCTCACTCTCTGTTATTGCGCACTACGCAACTACACAAATGGTGGCCGCAAACGCGAAATCCCTTGGTTTTTTTCTCATCGCCAACCCTCTATGGTTCATGTTAGCCACCTATTAAGTTTTATGTGTTATTTGTTATATCAGTTGGTACGCAAAACTGATATAGCAACCTTAAAACTAGGTTAAACAAGAGCAATGCTATAAATCCTTGCCCTGGGGATTCCCTTGCTAACCGATGCTGGTCGGCCGATTGGCCTGTTAACTCGCTCTGGACGTCCCCTCTTATGCGCTGCTCAATTGTTGATGAGAATACCACTAGACAAGTCCAACTTACAAATCCGGCGTGGTTTTGCAGTTGCATGGCAAATGAGCATCCATTATTTTGTTTTGCATGAATTAAGTTCGGATGGGGGTGGGCGAGATCTTGAGTCACAGAAATTTCATTAATTAATGTCGTGTGCCGTGATTTGAATCGCGCCAAAAGGTCGGTTTGCTTCGTGTTTGTTAAACGCCGTTTTGTGCTTCATGCTCTGGTGATCTGTGCGGAACAGTTCAGCCGGTGATGTTTATTTAAACTTGTTTTCCGATGCAACTGATGTTTGTGTTACCGATGCAACTGATGGTTGATGTCAGCTGTGTGCTTTCACTGCAAATCGGTGGTAGTTGCAATCCTGAGCCTCGGCTATGCTCTTACATTTTCTTCATCGCATGAAAAATCGCACGGCATCTGATAAGTGGTGTTTTCGCCTTTAGATTTCAATGGCTCGAGGCTACAGCTGTTCGCCTATAGCGGTCTCGACCGTGTTTCCAAAATTTCCGGAAGTTCCCGACCGGGCCTTGCTCAGCCCTCGCTCTAGGTCGCCATCGGCTTGGTGCTTGCGAAGCCCGGGGGCGGGCTTCGTTTCGAAGCCCATGGCCGGATGCAAGAGACCGTACGTTGTCAGCGAGGCAGACGAGGACGTGGCTATGCCGGCCAAGCTGCCGTGTCCGTTGCCGCCCACGTCTCTGCGTCTACCGTCGTCGCACGAGTGCGGCGCGAACTGCGGCTACTGCTCGACGCTGACGAATCTGGACATCGCTGCCTACTACTGGTCGCTGCTGGCTCTGCGCAGCTACGAGCAGCTGAAAGCTGGATCCTGTTTGGACGTGCCGTGCCAGACGCCGGACACGAAGTACGTCAAGCCGCTGAGTCCGTCCGGCAGTCTGTGCAGTCTGGAGTCGGAGCCGCTGTCGCCGAGCGTCTCGACGACGAGCGAAACGTCCAAGTGCGACGCCGACGGCAACAAGTACCCTTGCCACGTCTGCAACAAGTCCTACTCCCACCCCCGTCTCCTCAACCGCCACATGCAGACGCACACGCCGTACAAGAAGCACCACTGCCCGCGGTGCGGGAAGGGTTTCAACGACGCCTTCGACCTGAAGCGACACGTCCGAACCCACACTGGCATAAAACCGTTCCAGTGCTCGCTGTGCGAGAAGTCCTTTACGCAGGTAGGCACGGCTTTTGGTATTTACCTGGCTTTTGGTATTTACCTGGCTTTTGGTATTTGCCTGGCTTGGTGCGTTCGCACGTTCAGTTTTTTTGCTTTCTTTCTTTCATGTTTTAAATCTAAGCGCGCTTTTCTGACAGAGCAAGGAGAATTTATATCCCTTTGTCTGGAAACATTCGTGGTTTTTGGATTTGTTTAGTCTGAGCTTAATGAGGTAAGTTAATACAACAAGAACTTCTTTTAGGCAGGTAAACTTTCGGTATTTGTCCTGGCTTGTTGTGTTGAGCTGTCTTTTTCTTCTTTTTTGTAGTCTAAGAACACTTTTCTGACAGAGCAGAAAAATTTCGAGTCCTTTTGCCTAGGAATTTTCGTGTTCTTGAACTTATCTTTTAGTCTGAGCTTAATGAGGTAAGCTAAAGCCTTTCCATTGTTGTTAGTTCGTCAAAGTTAAAAGCCTTTCTGTTTTTTCTGCATCATATAGCGGTGCTCGTTGGAGGCGCATCTCACTCGTGTTCACAGTGTCGCGCACAAGTTCGCCTTTCGCGAGCGCCGACCGAAGCTTTTCGTGTGCGAGGGTTGCGGAACGACTTTCCAAGATAATCCCGAGTTTCGGCAACACGAGAAGGAAGGCAAGTGCTCATCCAAGCGTGCCTCCGCTCACCAGCTGGAGGTACCTACGAAGTAATCGAAGCAGAATGGACGCGGAAATTATGTCTGCCGGCAAAAAAGAACGACACGGTTTCGTTTGCCGGCGAATTAGGCAAGCGGTCGCTGATCTAACCGCTAGTGGTATTGTTTGTCGGTTGCCTTGCTCGTAGAGTTCGCATTCTATAGTCACGTCGTTCGTGCCCATCGTTATGGTCGCCGTATATATGTAGCTTGTGTTGTTCTTTAACGCTGGTTCACCGTGGTCCCAGCGGTGAATGCGGGGTCGATTGTCTTTATCGTTCGCATACGTTAATGTCGTATTTGCGGAGTAATGTGGCGTGTTGTTTCACTCGGCTCGGCTGCTGCAATCGCGCCACCTTTTTCTCGGCCGCTGCTATCGCGCCATCTTTGTCCGTCGTTGTTTTGTCCGACCTTGTTTTGTTCGTCCTTGTGTGTCCTTCCTTGTTTTATTGGATTGTTTTGTTCGAGCTCATGTACATAGCATCTATTTTAAATTGTATTTTAAGATCTACTAGATAGTTTTTTTTTTGGTGGACGCCGTCAATTGGACGGTGAGACGGTACGTCAGAACATGTGGAACTTTTGGAATCGGATGGGAACTTCTTAGTGGCTTACATTAAGTCGGAAAATAAGTTCTCATCAAATTCGCCCTTGTGGGTGAACTTTATTGTAACTTTTTGTAGCCTTTATATTAATTTTGGTTTTGGTATTGTAGCTATGAATGATGTGCGGTGGTTGGGAAAATCAGTTCTCATCAAATTCGCCCTTTTGTGGGTGAACTTTATTGTAACGTTTTGTAGCCTTTATATTAATTTTGGTTTTGGTATTGTAGCTATGAATGATGTGCGGTGGTTGGGAAAATCAGTTCTCATCAAATTCGCCTTTGTGGGTGAACTTTATTGTAACTTTTTGTAGCCTTTATATTAATTTTGATTTTAGTATTGTGGCTATGAATGATGTGCGGTGGCTGGGAAAGTAAGTTCTCATCTAATTTGCCCTTGCGGGTGAACTTTATTGTGACTTTTTATAGCCTCTATTAATTTTGGTTTGGTATTGTAGCTACGATTGATGTTCGGGTGATTGGATAAAGTAGAGAACGAGGAAATTTCATTCCTGGCTTATTTTAATTCATTTGAATAATTATTGCGTTGATATCGTAGCTTTGATGTGCGTTGGTCGGGGATATTCAGAGAATGTGGGAGCTTTTTTTTTCCCCTTGGTCTTAATTCAATGCGTTCTATTGACCGTGACAGCGTGGTAGATCAACTCGGTTCGGTTGATGATTTTGTGTCGGAATCGATGTCTTAGTCGCGTCGTGTTCAGTTGCGATGTTTGGCGTGGCTAGTGGGTCGAGAGAAACTCCGGCCTCTCTGGCGTGTTTGTTTTTGCTTCTCCGCATTTGTAAAGAGCGTGTAAGGTCCATTCACGTTGTTTGTGCACTGCCATCTACACCCAAACTTCTTTGTATTGTCCCGTAAACGAACTTTCAGTCCTCAATGCCAACTCATCTCTACTCGTCCTGGTCTTCTGCACGTTGAGCGTTGAAATGTTCTTCGTTAATGGTTTCCGATGACGCACGATGCTTTGGACTAGCTATCAATTGTCAATCGCGGACATTGTTTAGCTCGGGGTGACGGTAGGTGATTTAGCTATGCGCATGGGTTTTTAATATCGTTAACTTCATCATTTTGGACACGATGAAATTTCAAGGTGAGGCACGGTTTTGATTCATTTCATTCATGCGTCTTGCACTACCGGATGCGTGGCCTAATTACGAATGGCTCCCGCTCTAAACATGTCCTTGGCGACCGTTATCTTTTGGCGTTGTGATGCGTCCCATGATGTTTGGTAATGTGTTTGTGAGGGCGCGTGCGTGAGGACGCCAAGCATTTGTGCCTCGGCGAATACGTGGCTTTGTGTGGTGTGTAGGCAGGCCTGCGAGGAGTAATGTGCCGTTGTTGTTGTTGTTGTTGTTGTTGTTGTTTTTGCTGTTGATGTCGTTGTTGAAAAATGTGGCGGTGCCTTGCTTCGCTTGTGCTTTTGTCGCCCGTTTTACATGGATTGTTTTCTTCCAGACCTGATTGCTCTGCTAGACGCCGAGAAACAAATCGCTGGTTGCTTCTTATGCTAGGCGAGATTAAGTGATCGCGAACTTGTGCATATGGTTGATATCACTCCCTAAGTGCACTCGTACATGGAAGCCCGACTTTTGTGGCTTCGTAGTATATTACGCATGTTTTAACGCAGTATTTGATGTGTAATCGCTTGTGAAGGCGTATTCCGATATACTTATACGTACTGTACGTTACGTTACGACTGTACTTTATTATTATTATTTTTTTGTAAATCTTGTACCTTACGTAGGTTGTGTATCGAGCTGTAGTAATTTTGCATCGGTCGGATTAAGCATGCACCGTGTGCCGTAGTTATTGGTTCGCATTTGGCAGCAAACTTTTTGCGCGTACGAGAAGCTGTCGAATTGAATAGTCATGTTCTAATGCTTGACTGTTGTCGCAATGGACAGACCTTCGTACGATTTTCGCATGGGTTTTCGGTTGTCGCTAAGTCCTGTGCTTATTGCCAGTACAACCTGTTGCTGGTAGCCATGTTTTGTAGCTTTCTGAAATTTCCGAGCTTACTACCAGTACACCCAGTTCAGATGTGGTTATGTTGTGTAGCGATGCCTTTTAAAATTCCCACTGATTGCTTGGGAACTTCGATAATTAAGATATTTAATTTTTGGTGTATATCCTTGATTTTTGTGTGTTAACGTCATTCGTGTTATTTCTTTGTGTTTGTGTGTGTGTTGGTATGTGTGTGTGCGTGCGTGCGTGTGTGTTTGGTTTTGGTTTAAATGAAATTTGAACTGCTTTATTTTTTAGCGTGAGTTTGAAGGCAGTCACTCTGGTTTAAAAGTGTAGGCGTTAAAACATTAACGTATATGCACCGGTGCTTAATGCTGCATATTAAGGTTTATGGTAGCAACCAGAGCTTTCGCGTGTTGGCGAATTTATGGGAATTATTAGCTTGTCGGGAGAAATTTTCATGATCTGAAACAAAAAAAAAATTAAAAAGTTGAAAACTCCGAAAAAAACAACGTGTACCTTTTTTGTATGGATGGTTAATGTTTTTGAAGAAGCGTGTTTGTAATGAATCTATTGAAGTACTCCCTGTTAATCATTTCGTGTAATCGCATAGGCTCTGTCTTATGGCTAGATCATGGCGTGTTGCGACAAGTGCTCCCCACGACCGAAGTTCGTGTCACCTGAATCTCCCTACGTTAGCTTTCTGTCTTTGGAGATTCGAATCGCCAAAAAAATGGCCAGTTTTATACGAAATTCGCTTTTGCGCATGTTCTAGCAGTGTTTTTGCGGGCACTAACGTTTTCGGTTCAAATGAATCAAATATCCTTTTGTCCGTAAATCGAATTAAGTGTCTCGGAAAATTTTGACGTTTGCGAAGCTTGTAGCTTGCTGCCTTCTATATTAGCAATTTGGAATCACGCCACTGAAGCAGATAGGATTTGCATTCCAATGCTACAGCGATTTCCTTCTCGCAATCGAGAGAAAATTTGTTTGAACTTTGAATGTACCTTGCGAAGTAATGTTACGAAGATGCTCTCGGTTGCGGACGAAATTGTCTGTATGCGTGTATGAGAAACTATCCGTTTGGTAAATCGGATGAGAGGCGAGATGGGGAAGCAGGAAAACTTGAGCACGTACATTTCGAATGCAGGGTGACGTTCGAACGTTCGATTTGCTCAGCGCACGGAAGATGTGAAGTTTCGTGACTGGATGTTTTCTACTTAATCTTAATTCTACTTAATTCTACGTAATTTTCGGAAGACTTTCGCATCCTCACAGCGAATGTTTTGCTGGCGGAAAAAGGCGGCGTCTTCAGTAACTCATGATAGTGACGAGGAACTTGACAAGCCTAAGTATGTGAAGCAAGACGAACTTAAGGCTGAGTTGTTCGCCAAATTCGGCGATGATAAACTACACATGACGAACCTCAAGGGTTACGACTTTTCGAGTTTCAGAGATGTGGGATCTGGAGCCTTCTCCGTTGTTAAAATTGGATACTGCCCAAAGTACGGAAAGGACGTGACCGTTAAAGTTATAAAGGCTGACCCAGCGCTCACTAAGTCGTACGTGGAGAAGTTTTTGCCGGAAGAATTGCGATTGTGGAAGGCATTGACAACAACCTCCCAGTGCGAAAATATTCTCTCCTATTATGAGGACGTAAGGGTAGACAGCTTTGTGTACATACTGAGTGAAGTTGCGGACCACGGCGATCTTATGGAGTGGATTCACCGTGGAACCACAACGGAAGCAATGGCTCGAATTTTTTTCAAGCAGATAGCCAACGCCGTTTTTCACTGTCATTCCATGGGAATCGCTCATCGTGACATAAAGCCGCAGAACATCCTTCTTGACCGAAATAACATCGTCAAGTTGTGCGGTAAGATGAACAGTTTTAGTCTTGCTGTGTTGAAGATGTTCAAGTGGTAGGCAGGAAAGGAGAACTATTGATGACTGCTACATTGATACTGGCTCTATGCGCGTTGCTCTCTGATTTTCATCACTAATTTACAAAAACAAACGTGGTCGCCTATCTTAAGCAGTGCTCAAAAGCGTCTAACGAAGGTTTGATTGAAACTTTAGAAAACCTCCTATGTTGGATAGGTGTTGAACTTAATGATTTCTCTATTTTTTTCCCTGACGCATTTGTTGTGAGTTTTGCGAACGAGGTGAATCACAGTCTATGTTGCTTCCTAGGACAGCTACTTGGCTAAACTAACTTTAATATGTTCAGTAGATACCATGTGATTATTCCTTAAATGCGCTTTTCCTTCAGCAGTTTCGGTTGATCCCACGTTTATCTGCTTTAACTAATTAGCAATGCAAAGTTCGCTACTGGAGTGCATATCTGCCGCTATAATTTAGTTGTTGATCCCACTCATTCACCTGCCAGGGTATTGGACATAAATAACACGACTGCGATTCTAGAAGTAATGGCTCGTCTAGTGCTGCTTATTGTGCTAGGCTTTTGACATGTGCATACAGGCAATAAACACAGTCATGCAAACCGCTAAATGTCTGTCGCTTTCCTCCAACTCATAGACGATTGCTCGAAAAGATTTAAATAGATACGAAGTGAGACTTTCCGAAGGTTTCTATAGACGTCTAGATCCTTGCCTGTGACTTTCCTACTGTGCAAATTAGCAGGCTCGGGTCTTATTTTCCATTCAAACGCTTTCGTTGCGTTTTCTCTACACTCGCCGATTTTAAGGCGGTTGATTTTTGGCTTACAAGCAATAACAGAGTAGTAACTACTAACTAAGCGACAACCATATTCATTCTTCAGCTGATAGGGTGAAAAAATCATATGATACAAGAAGTTCGGTCAATTAGAATAGCCAATGAAGTTTCGTGTTTAATGGCAAAACCAACACCTATATTTCTGTTTCTTATTAGATTTTAGCTTCGCCACCGTGTTGAATCCCGTACCTCGGAACCACGTATGCGGTACTCCAGGGTACCTTTCCCCTGAACAGATGGCGATGCAACCGCACGACCCTTTCAAGGCCGACATCTGGCAGCTGGGGATAACCCTTTTCGTAATGCTGTTCAAGAATTTGCCTTTCCGAGCAGAAAATGTAGATGACTTAATTGGGGAAGTACGCGGAATAGTCGGAGGATACAGGGGAGTACCCATACCCAAAAACAAAAAAACATCAACGGACTGCCAAGAGATTCTTGCCGATATGATAAACATGAACTCCATTAGTAGATTCACAGCACGGCAAGTTCGGGATAGTTCCTGGCTGAAGGTCGCATCGATACCGTCGACGAGGTAAGTGCTCAAGTGGCGATCGCTAATCGACTGTTGGGGAAAAGACCCGTTGCCGACCATGCCAGGGTGAACGTATTGCCGATGTTTAATTTTAGCACACGCTTGCACTGAATCATAAGGAGCGTGACAACGCGATGAACACACCCACACACCCACACCCACACACACTTACACCCACACGCAAAGACAGACACACGCATGCACGCACACATATACACACACAAACGCTTACACACACGCACACTTGAAGTCGGAATTGAACTGTCGCGCCCAGAATTCACAGTTAATATTCTTAGGCTAGATTTGTGTGGATAAGCGCGCAATCCGAGGCGGGGATTCCGGATTAGTTGTCTACAGGTTTACTTGCTCGCACCGCAAGCAAAGCAGTTTCTCGTGCTTTCTAACACCAATGCGGTCCAAGTGGTTGAAGAAGTGCAACAGTATTTGAAATTTGACAGACCGCGGTCAGATATATAGACGCCGGTAGACGCAGAATTCGCCTGCCTGGTTGTACATTATTACATTTGCGGTACGGTCACGCGACTCTTCATAAAAGATTTATTTTAAGTCACCATAACAAACATAACTACGGCCGCAGGCTTGATGCTGTCTCCAAGCATCGGAAAACAGTTTCTTATTTCATGCTTAACTAGTCCCAGACTTTCACTCGATTGCTTTGGTTTTCCAGTTAGACCAACGCTGGCTTGCATCGGCCTTCAATGCGTAGGCAATCAAACTGGGGCACAAGCCACAGTTCCACAGTACATATCCTCTCAGGTGATAGGGCAAGTCGTCCCGAAGTTCGTTGTAAATGACCGCCCTTAATCCTGAGAGAACTTCAGGAAAGGCAAGTCTGAAATATAAGCACTGCAAAAATCACAGAAAAGCACGGCTTCAGAGGGTGCTTTTTAGATGCTTCTGTAGATCATGAAATCGTAAGGGATCATATGTCGCTTAATCCGACTATTCGTATTCAGATTTGTTTTTCGGATTTCTCATCACTGTATCGGGTCTATTCTCATCTGTCGGCAACAAAAGCTGTCCGGCAAATGGTCACAGCATCGAGACGTCCCGAGAAGGGCATATGAAAGACACTTTACCAAATCTACGTAACTAAATAAACGTTATTAGGACGTAGCAACCGACAAACAGCAGTCCAAAGGCCAAACAGCAATCTTTCGAAAACGAAACTACCTCTCACTAGATTTGCTTACACCGGCAAGGACTGCCATCAACCTCACGAGAAGAATGTTCAATTTACAATCGATGAAACTGAACCGATATCCCATGACTATCCAATACAAAGAACGGCAATTTACTATTTGCAGGTTAAGGTCCAGCACCCCAAGGACCAAAAACTGGTCTTGGCAGCAATGTGCCACATTGTTTTGATGAAGTAAGCCCACATAACGCTATAATTAGGCTGACAAACAGATCAGTGAGTAGAAAGAATAGCCACGAGTTACAAGACACCAGAAGGTTCTCAATAAATCCATATCTTTGTGTACATAGATCTAGATATATTAAGCAAAAAAGGCGCAACGGTAGTAATACAAACGCCATATTTTTAGTGCAGGAATGCAAAACCTCTTCATAAATATCGAATATATGTTCCGATACGTGGTGAGAGAGAGAGAGAGAGAGAGCGAGCGAGAGAGATAACCTAACAAAGAATAAGCAATAAAAGAATAAGCCAGAGGATGAATCGTGAAACGTTGTAAAAATACAAATACCAGGGTAATACCAATGCCGAAGTTGATGCTTCAGGCTGCCCAAGGAGTGAGAAGAAATGCTTCCAAAAAAGCCCGTGAATCCAGCGACTATCGATGTCAAGGATGCTACGACGGCCGCGCATATTACGTGTACGACACGTGCACAAGCAAGTTGCAGTTTGATACATGCGGACCACTTGAGTTGGGACGGACCTAGCTTACTGGGCGTGTCGCGTGAAGCGTGGAAGGTATGGAAGGCGCACGAGCCAGTTATCATCTACCAACCGCGCACAAGATAAATACTAGAAGAGCACAAATAAGCATGTGGTTTCATGGAAAACAACAATGGAGCAAAGGTGAGAAGTCCCGAATATCGACCTCATATAATAGCTTCACAAAATAGCAACATCTATAACATCCATAACATCTATAACATCCATACATTAAAATCGGAAGCCTATCCAGTAAGAACTCAAGGTCGATGTGGCACATTTCCAACTATGTATCGATTGCCTGAGTCAGATCGATCTCCACGAAAAAAAAAACGCAAGCTATAACACAGGCGCAAAAACACACCTCGCCCTTCGCATAAAAACCACATTCGGTCTACTTCACACTCTATTCCACTACTAGACACTATACGTAACTAACCCGGAAAAGCTCAGCGCAAGTATCTACAGTCCGCAGCTTACGTCCGTAGCTTAGCTGGCCAGGCCAGCATCCCTGGCCATGCCGTAAAATAAGCCATCTTTCTTTGCTAGTAGCTCCGCTGGTGTGCCGAACTCCACGATTCGGCCGTTGTCCAAAACTAACAGCCTATAAGATACAGTGTCACAGAACTAGGGACAAGCGAAAAAACAAACAAACAAAAAACACAGGTACAGCATTTCAAAGTCAATGCAGTTGTGCCAAACCCAATGGTTTCCCTACCGCATCAATTGCATTGCCGCGTAATGTCTTGTGCACTTTAAATTCTCAAAATAAAATGCCTGCCCTTTACCGAAACATTTGCTTGTCTTAAAACTTTCCGTATTTTTCCCGCATCATGTTCAATGCTGTAAGAAAACACCCTAGGTCGCGTGATGCTCAATTAAAAACTTCACCGCGCAAGCATTTGCAGATAACGCAGCATTTACCTGTCATAGTCGATGATTGTGTTGAGTCTGTGGGCTATTGTGAGAACAGTGCAGTCCTTAAACTCGCTTCGAATCGTCTGCTGAATAAAGTCGTCCGTTTCCATGTCGACGGCTGCAGTGGCCTCGTCAAGGATCAGCACCTTGGTCTTTCTCAGCAGGGCGCGTCCTAAGCATACCAGCTGCCTCTGACCAACACTGGCAGTGACAACAAAAACACATGAACATCTCTAAGCTATGCGAAAAATGGGTCCAACCATCCAACCAAACAACCAACCAACCAACCAACCAACAAACCAACCAACCAACCAACCAACCAACCAACCAACCAACCAACCATCCATCCATCCATCCATCCATCCATCCATCAATTTCACCCATCCATCAATCCATCCATCCATCCATATTTATTGTTTATTTTGACGTGAAAAGCAAGAGCACTGAATTCGAATCTGAAACTAAAGGCAAAGCAAAACCAACACCATAGAAGCACCAGTACGACACTGCACTGAAAAAATGACACGTGCAAAATGTCAACTAAAATAATTTCCAACAAGGCTCACCTGAGGTTTTCCCCGCTTTCAGCCACCTCGTAGTTCAACTTATTCGGTAGGTTAGACACGAGCTCCTTCAGGCGAGCGACCTCCAGAGCCTTCCATAGCTCAGAATCGTCGTAGGCGTCAAATGGGTCCAAATTGAAACGAATAGTGCCTGAGAACAACACTGGATCCTGCAATTAATAGCATGTTACTTGCATGTACCTCGGCAACGTACTACGCATGTACCATATTAGCTTTTTACGTGCGTAATCGCATGCTAAAATTTCTAGTTACTTAAACAGCGCGATAGCTTAAAAAAAAAAAAACGGCAACCAAGAATCTGTTTAGAATGTGCTGGAAAATCCACGGTGACCTCATGCAAATATGAAGAATCTTAAGGCGATTCAAGTATAGTGAGTTCAGTGTTACTTGACGCAAGGAACTCTGCATTGGGAATTTGTATGCACATCTAGATATACAGTCTGTAACAGTATAAACTATATCCTACAAATTGTATAATACATAGTAATATATACATTATATACTATAAAATAATACAGTAAAAATAGGTAAGACGCAGTGTGACGAAGTGAAGCCAATTAATAGTGACGCTAATTAAGACAAAGTGTGCTAATTAAGGACGGGACAAAGCAGGCTATACGTCTAACAAGCGAACGATTCAAACCTTCAGCTGCGAGCAAAACAATCCCAAATCCTTAAATGCTGGCGTGTACCTGAGGTATGATTGTTAACTTGGATCGGAGATCTCGCAAACCAATCCTGGCAATGTCTATCCCATCGATGACAATTCTGCCAGTGGCAGCTTCGATGATGCGGAACAAACTCAGCGCGAACGAGGACTTTCCGGCACCGGTTCGACCAACAATCCCGATCTAAGTCGAAGCAGGAACCATTAAACACCCATGAAACACCCAATGAGCAATAAGCCAGCACTGAATTATTCCAGCTAGGTGGAGTAACAAAGTTTAGCGTGTTTACAGAGCCCAGGTTTAATACATGTTAGCACACTAGATTTAGGGTGCGTATAGTAGGGGCGGTTATCATTGCATATGTGTCTGTGTGTGTGATTTTGCGCGTGCTGGGTAATCAAGAGTTAGTTGAAGACTGTTATGAATTGCGATTACCACTACTCTACATGAAAAAACAAACAAAACAAAAAAACAAACAAAAAAAACAACAAAAGAATAAATAAATTCAAAAATCGCTTAAAGAGGTCCCGCGCAAACGCGCACAAACAGAGATATCATGAAACGCGTACATTCAGGTAAAACCAGGTCAGATTAGGCCACGCTGACATTTGGCTTAAAGAAGGGCTCGGGCGAAGCAATCACCACAGCGTGACTCAGTCTTCCCACACGCAGAAGTGACAGCTGCCCAAAGCCTGTTGACCACAATAACTCCATAAACATCCGCAGATTTTTCAAAACCACCTGGCAAAAAGTAACCACAGAGACCGAACAGCAAAGTAGTGGAGCACAGGGGTCCAGGGGTCCAGTGGCGCACAGGGGTCCACCAGTAGGGGGTCAGCAACTACTGCATAAGTCAAGGCGGTTCATAGGAAACTTTCCCTACATGAGAAACATTTTTACCAACGCTGGAAACGTCCGCAAATTCCAAGGAACTTTGTCTGGTCTGCTGATCGCCAAATAACAAGCATCAAATACGCGCTACGAAGACGTCACTAACTGAACCGCATGAAGCAGACCGCTATAAAAATAGTCGCACAGGGACGTCTTTCGAGCTGCTGCAAGTGCGCCTGCAAAGTGGTAAGAGCTTCTGCGGCAACACTGGACATGATCCAGGGCAGTCATGACAAGGTTGACGAGAGGGTAGTGGACTTAATGGGTGAAGGCGTAGTATTCAGCCTGGCGGGTAGAGCGAACTCCAAGAGGAAACCCATCAACAAATCGAGACACGCGACTCTTCAGACAGGCTCACAAAAAGCAGCACTGTATATGTACCCTGCAGTAACACGTAAAACACTCCAACCCGCTCTTCATTAAACGCGCCAAGGCAGTAGCGCGGGACACGCGCTAACTAGTCGGAACCCGCGGGTAGCTTCCTGGGAAATCAGGCAGGAAGTCGACAGGACCGGTAGTGAAAAGGGATGCAGCTCATTAGTGTAATGGGATGACACCACACAAAGTCATAGCAGATGGAACGGAAACGGCAGGGTAAGGAAACGGAGCCTAACAGAAATGGAAGGCTTGGTGATAAAACCTAACAAGACTCTACGAATCGCAGTGATGGCATGTTTAGGGTATGGTGCAGGCAAGCCAAGGAGGCGTGCATCGCCTGCTCACCAAAAGCAGTGTTTCTGTACTAGATCTTCTATTTTAACCAAGGAAGCGGAGATCAAACCGATAACAAAAACAGTGACTGAATTAAGAACTGTCGCTTGAAGGATTAACTCGGCCTTATTTTGCGCGTCACGCACCTAAACGCGGATTTAAAACGACAGACATGTCGCGGAGACGAGCAAACAACGAGATTTGAACGAACCGCGCCTCACGCTGCGAAGCGACGGCACCTAACCTGAACTGAACAAAAGCGGATAAACATTTGCACAGAGCGGCTTAACCTGCCCAAACCCAAACAACCAATACTCCGCGAATCTATATCTAAACGAATTGGGCCGGCAAAACGATTCTGCCTAACATTTTGACGGGTGAATGTCCGTTCACTATAAAAAGCTATGTAAACAGCAATGGTTAATAGTTACCATGTAAGCAGCGACGATTAATAGTTGGCCTGCAACAGCGACGAATAGCATGTAAACAGTGATGCTTAATAGTTAGCCTGTAAACAGCGATACTTAATAGTAAGCCTGTAACAGCGATGATTAATAGCTAGCATATAAATAGCGATGCTGACTAGTTAGCATGTAAACAGCGATGCTTAATAGTTAGCCTGTAACAGCGACGATTAATAGCTAGCATATAAATAGCGATGCTGACTAGTTAGCATGTAAACAGCGATGCTTAATAGTTAGCCTGTAACAGCGACGATTATTACTTAGCATTTAAACAGCGACGATTAATAGTTAGATGTAAACAGCGACGATTAATACTTAGCATTTAAACAGCGACGATTAATAGTTAGCGATGATAAATAGTTAGCGATGGCTAACCAAAGCCGAGATAAACGAAGCGAGATGTAGCAGAGCAGAATGTCTTACCACAAAAGCATACCAAATATCGGGCGAATATTATGACGTACTTAAATGTTGTAATCTTTTATTCCCCATAACCAAAGACACGATAGTTCTCCAAGCATGACCGAGTAGCAACGGAATAAGCGAATAATCTTTAAATTAGTCCTTATTTTACCAAGAAGAGTTCAATGCCAGCACACATAGTGGCTGACTTAAGCAGATTCCCTCTGCATCGGCTAAAAACGTAAAATGCGAACTGTAGCCAAATCACAGAATTACGTTTGTTTATACATTACAATGATTATTCCAAAAAGGCCCCACGTTCATTTGCTAGCGGATTTAGGCTTTTCTTTGTCGCCATATGGTAGGAGATACAATTACGACTAAATTCATTCCATGCTCTCTTCTGCCACTACTAATTCTACGTTTATAACGTAAACCAATGCAATAAACATGCAAATCCACACGAAAAGAGCCTGACCCGATGGATAGAAATGTTTACCTTTTGGGCAGATGAAACGCTACAACTTATGTTCCTCAAGACCAGGTCTAGGCCATCTCGGTAGCGCACAGAGTAATCAGCTATTTCAACCACGCCTTTGCTTGGCCACGATGGATCAGGTCGATTGTCCTCGTTTATCCAAGCAGCCTTTATAAGATCAAAACGGCTACACATGTCAAATGTCATAATAACGCACAAGAATATTATACATATATATACATACATATGTTATACATATTTATATGAAACAAAGAGAAAAATCTCAAGTTATTGCGAGCTATCGACAATCTACTGTTGTCATCTTCAGGCCATAAATCAGAAAATAGTTACAAAACAGACCGGTGAACAGAACGTGACAAGAATCACAAACAAACTCGACAAGAAGCATAACAAAGTATAATACTAGTTAAATAGCGTCAAAGCATATGATTGCCCCTGGATATTCACATTAGGGCTATCCTTCTTAATAAAGATACTTTCTTTAATTTTAAGACACAAGCGATATATACATA
>QQSS02024447.1:0-19190 GCA_003687565.2 Craspedacusta sowerbii | reverse complement strand
TATATATATATATATATATATATTGATAACCTTCTAATACTACTTATAACATGCGCAACTTTGAGCAAGCCAAGATCGTATACAAAAATAAAAAACTAAAACAAATATGAGCTTGGAAACAAACTTTTGATACAGACTAGCTCTACAAGATTTGACGGAAAAATACTGTCTTGTAAGACAAAGGCGCCCTACAGAACATGCTGGTTACGTGTGACATGCCATAGGATGAAAGAGATCATCAGTAAGTGAACCAAACAATTATGATATGTAGCTTCTTACGGCCATTTGCTCGACTCGAAACATCGGAGTGTCTTTGTATAACGCCTCGGGAGTAGGTTTCTGTAACAAAAAAATGAAATCAAATAAAAGAAGCGCTGAAAATAATACCAAGACAACAGAAACACCAACCAAAGTTATTTAAAACGGTAACGAAGCAAGAGCACTTGCATGGAAAACAATTTTATCACGCCTTACGTTATTTCGTTTACAAAAGTACTTAATTGAAGTGGAGAAATAACGCAATACGGAGCAGCATTACATAATGCAAAATTAACTAATTACGAATACGACGGCCACCACCAGGTCCAAAGAAGCAGATAGGGAAAAAGAGTAAGTGTGTAAGAGTAAGTAAATATGTAAGGTAAGTGCAGATATTCAAATATATTGCACCTTACCATTCCAATGAATTGAAGTTCCTCGTCACGCAGTTTTGCAGTGACTTTGCGAGTGCGAAACCCTTTCCAAATCTACATGCGAGTACAGAAGCAAGTGAGGAGGTAGCATGGTATCAAAATCACAAAAACGAACACAAGCACTCCGAAGTGAAACGGTCAACGTCAGCATGGAACAGTTTTTGCAGCCTTCAGTAAAACATAGTTTCATGCAGCTGGAGTCGCAAGTTTATTACGTACATAGTTCATGTTATTTACCATGCCAGTGCAATGTTTCCATGAAACAACAACGAGTCAAAATGATCATTGAGACTATCAGAGAAGGCAAGGAAGACACGACCACAGCGATGATGCCAAGGTTCACCGAAAGTAGGCAAAATATCGATATGTATGTAACAAGCGCAAGAGCAAAGTATTGCCGGCTCAACACGCGCACCTTTTGAACAGCGATGGCGGCTTGGTTCTTGTCGATAGTAGGCGCACCCTTCGTCGCTGCCAGCCGCTCCCGTTCTTCCTGATGCCTGCCGTGAAAGAAACGTTGCTCATAAACAGCCAGGCTCCCAATAAGAGGTCGAGCATCATTTTGCACACGGATAGGCAACAGAATATCAATCTCCTCTCTCGCAATTTTTCCCATCTACTTTCTCTCTCTCACGCGCGTGCATCACGAGCCCAAAGCCACTTGTTCGTAGTCGAGAAATAGGCGCTTGATGTTTCAATACCAAGAACAGGAATTAAGAAGATTGAAGTGAGTTACGTTCTCTCAACGAACCTGATTTCCTTCATGAATTTCGCTCGTAAGCGACCCTGTCGAGCACGTTCGTGAATCTGAAAAAAAAATTGTAAAAAATTATATACCGAGTTTTATGATGTTACCACAGTAGGCAGAGTGCTCAATGGTATATACCAGAGCGATATCTATCCACATCTAGAAATCCAGACATTGAATGCTAAGGTCTGACTGTAAAGACCACAATAGTATTCAATTTCTTAGGTTTCTAGATTTGAATATATAAATATATAGTGATTTCGCGAAAGCTGTCATTATGTATATATATATATACATATTATGTATATATATATATGACAGCATTCGCGAAATAACTATATATGTATATAGTAGTTACCAAGGAATGGAACACTAGCAAACAACTTAATGTACCACCTTCCGCTTGATGCAGACAACGCAACTCCCCTGTTGATGGGATGTCACAATGGCAGTCAGCTGTTTGTGCTACTGCGTAAGAAACAAAACACTGCAAGATTCTATCTCTTGCACGTTCTTAAAACTAAAAAGGACAGACTCCAAATACCTGAATTAATCTGATGGCTTCAACTTTTGTCATTCTGATTTCGGGCTTCGCACCCTGGAAAGCAAATTAATGAGTTTTCAGAGGTGAGGTGTGGCCTTTTTTGAAGAAAAGCAGGTGAAGTCATAGTAAATGGGAAGAATATATCCGCATAAGTTAGGTAAAGCTTAAGCGCTTGAATTTAGGTAGACTGGCCATCTGTCTGGGTTTTTTGCCAAATTTCTCAGGTTCAAGGATCACACCAAAGGCAGAATCATGGCCTTTTCGAAGACGATTTATATCATAAGGCACACAGAACCATCAAGACAATCAAGTTTAATTTTAGCGCATAGATCATAATTTAGGATAATTATCCTAAATTACGCAAAATCTATGCGCAATTCACCAACCTTAACTTTCCTAATATTTATCGATAAACTTTCTTCAACGGTTCTCTAACTCTGAGGGTTCCACGGCACCGTTATAAACTAAACTTCTAAATCTATATCAAGTAGCGGGCTTGTAAGCGGGTAGTGTATATTTTCGATGATTTTCAGGGAGACTCGGCATAAGTCAGGATAATCTATGCATTTAAGTTGAACGCGATTGTCTAGATGCCCATGTGCGTCCTACGCTATGCTGTACTCACGCAGTTAGCAAGTTTTTTCTCTCCTTTTCACTATACACAACGGGAAAGATCCTTACACATTAGCTCCTTAGTAAAGATATACCCTTCTAGTATCACACCGGGATTCCATGGTACGCCAATACTACAACGGTTATGTATTAGACCCACCTTGGTCTGCTGCTTCTCAACTTGGGACTTGGCCATGACTGCACCCATAATTTTGTCCCGCTCACCTAACGGACGGGCGTTTTCTTGCAGAAAGTATTTCGGGATAGGAATCTCAATGTCCGCCTAAATCAAATATAGAAAGCAAGACTACAGGACGATTATCTAATCAGCGCGGGTTTGCAAGTAATAATGAAACTTGGATTATAAATAAATTTTGGCTTATATAAAGCTGTATGTCCTTTAACGCATCCATGTACAAGGATGCCGAGGTCAGAGCAGTTAAGTTCGGGCGACTGAGGTACGGCAAGACAGAGAACTCTGCAAACGATCAAGCGGATTGTTGCAACTTCTCCCGGACTGGACAAAAACTGGGCAAAAATACTCGTTCAGCCTGGTTTAGGGTCATCAAGACCACCAAATGCGACAAAGACTCGTCTGAGATGCCATTCGTGTTGGCAAACCCAAGCACAACCTGAGTAGGTCAAGATTCTCAAGGTAAGCAATAAACGTAACTTTGAATAGGGAACTTGATTTTTAGAAAATTCTTTCGATTTCGTGCTAGAGCACATTGCAAACGAATGCAAAAGAACAATCTTTATAATGTACTTCTTGCAGAAAGAAATACTTTCAGATAAAACTTCTTCCTTGACCCGTCATGCAAACCACACAAAAGTGGAACGAAGAGAACTAGTTTAGAAATTTTGAATGCAAAAAAATATAAAATCTTAGTTTTAAAAAGACAATGTAAATAAAATCAGATAAGATAAATTTATAAACTTACAGGAGTAAGCTTCAGATCAGACAGGACGTCATCAAAGTAATGATACTCTGAAAACTCAAGAGTGACCATATTGTTCTTCAGCTCCAAGATCCTAGGTACCAAATGCAAAGGTACCTAGAGGACTTAGCAGTATTTTTACCCCATGCATAGAAATTTATACTTTGCAATGGACTTAAATAGATTAACTAAGATGCTCATGGTTTAACGAATTTAATTGCTTCTTGATGTCGAGGCCAATAAACAAAATGGCTCGGGAACACATATCTTGGAGTTAACTGTGATGAAAATCACACACACCAATATCTTTGCCAGAACTACAGGCATGCTTGTTGATGTACACAGTTGAAAAATTATTAATATATTAGTTCATAAATATGTCTGTTTGAGCAAAACCAAGATGAAATTTCAAACCTTCCCATAGTTCCATCCAGTACATGCCTGATAGTAAGTCTCTTTTGGGGATGCACAATCTATAATGATATAAAGATATCAATCAAGTCCATGTTGCAAGATTATAATTCTTCTGATTTGTGAAAAAAACAACAAAGAAAGCAACTTAGAGAAGTAATTATTCTTAGAAAGCTACTCAGAGAAACCATTATTGCATAGATGAAAAAAAAATTGTGCCTAACATAGTGACATGAAGATAGAACAATAAAGCTGCATATATTTGCTAGGCAAGATAAAGAGCGAAAAATTAATCACATGTCGGAGGTGAATAGAGAAACATATAGACATAACAAAAAAGTCATATTGATATGAGTACAACCTTCCTTTTGGAGATGTAAACCAGCTACAGTTCTAGAGGATGCTACTTAACCAATGCAGGTTCAACACAAGTTAAAGCCAGATGAACACCAGTTTAAGACGGGTCCAGAACCATTTAAACTCAACATGTGCAGTGGAGAGGCGAGTAGGAGATATGGGTTTTTCTACTAATGTATACTGGAACACTACATTAAGTGGTGCATATGCTGATTCGTTTTGGACCAACTAATTTTCAGTCCTATTGCTTTATTACATTTAAAGCTGATTATTTAAGATCCTTTGGCAATTTTTCTTCAATTTAAAGATCAGTTACAAGTTTTGTTCCATCACACACATTGACATAAATCTTCCCTTTAATACAATTACTTTTTATCTACTATTTGCAGTCTCATGCAACATTGAAAGTTTAATTATTTTTAGTAAGCTCAGCTTAATAACATGTGAGATCCGAAATTGGAAACTTTCTGCTTCGAAACACCATGATAAAAGCATTAAATGAATACATGTAAACATGTGCAAACCAATTACCTGGTCATAGCACTCTTCAAGTTTTCGGAATATTTGAATGTACTTGATATACATAACTGCAAGTTGCTGAAAAGCCGCAATACGGTCCTAAATGATCAACACAACTTAACATCAAGGAACCCATATATATAATATATTAGGTATATTATTAGATATACATATATATATATATATATATATATATATATATATATATATATATATGTATATTAAAGTAAATAGGCACCTGCATAAAAGCAAATAATCCAGAAGTGTTTTAATCCATACAGAGCAGAAGTTACTTGATGTTAGTGCACAGATAAATACAATGGACTGCTAAGTAGCACAGATACACTCTTACTCTCTCAGGTTTAGAAGGCACAGCAGGTACTTCCACCTCCAAGAGATCTGAAAGGGCTGTCTGTGCCACATCCCACTGTCTGTTGTATAAGCTGTAAATAAATAACCATGGCATGACAATATCAGCTGTTAAAAAAACTAAAAGCAATTTAAATACCACTATGATACTTACTTCAATCATAAATTTTTCACGAAAAAAGAAGCTAATGCCCTTAAATGAAATTCATCATTTCATATTTAAGTGTCAAATTCAAAACAAACAGAAACATTTGACATCCAGGTTAAGCTAATAGAAAAATTTCCACCTTTCTTGAAGCTTCCTTTTTGGAGATCACTGATCTATGATGCATATTTATTTTATAGCACTAAGCAACCCCTTCTTTTTTAGGTAGCCAGTACATATGAAGAGCAAAAGTGATGATTTAGAAGCAGCCTACTCCTTAACTTTTGAACATTCTATGTGGTAGGTAATATAAAATTATTTAGCAGATGCAGATTGGAATAGCTAAATAAATCCTTGACATAAGATCATTCACAGAGCTAAGTAATCATGTTGCAGATAGGCAATTGCTTCTTGCATAAAACTTATTTCTAATTCAAAAGAATCAAGATACAGAATGCTAAAAAATAACCAACACTAAGAATAATACACTAAAACTAGTTCCACATTCAATAATATAATAGGACCACATAGAATTAAGCTTAAAAAATCATGATATTTTAATAATAGTGCATACCTGTGAGACATGAATTGGATCAGCAATCAGCACAATAACTAAAGAAATATTAAAAGGATTGTATTGATGAAGCAAAATTTTATTTAGCTAGTTATCTCCGTGATAACTAGCCAACTTCAAGTTCAAACACATTTAGTAATTACAATTATTATCTAAGAATGTTTTTAAGCACTTGCTTTTAATATCTAACAAATTATTTCCAATCTGAAGAGAGACTCAAACGAAGATGTTGAACATGCAACTCGAATACAACTTTTCTTCTACATTGATGAATTGAGGTTTCTACCGAATATTTATGACTATTGTTGCGTTAATGGCATGATTCTCTTGCAGATCATAATAATATTGCAAAAAAATTTTGCTGATTGATCATCCCATATTTCCATTTTGCACATAATGATCCTGTTAACTTAATGATGTAGCTGAAAATGGAGAAGTATGTAGTACTATTGTGTAGTAATCAACAATATTGTCTTTCTTTGCCTATCTAGCGAAGGAACCTAGTTAAGATTCGGTAACGTGAAATAATCCTAGAAGTTGAGACAACAATTTCCATTGTTAAGTTTTACTGATCGTAGTTATGCATCAACTTATTCGCTCATGGCACTTTTACTCTAAAGAATGTAAAAATTTAGTGACAATCTTTAAATACAAAGACTTACATAAAAATTTACATAAAAGGGATCAAGTGCATCAAAGCGCAAACGCACTACCTTATTTGGACATGAGCACATTTACAAAACACTACCACGTTTGCAGATATCTATGAGACCATTTACGGTACCCATATACAGATTTGGCTTACAAGAAGACTAAAATTAATTTAACTGCAATAGGCAATAGGCAATTGCTACGTGATTCGCTGACTTAGAGTAGAGTTTAAAGGCAATCAAAACAACGGACAGCCTCAAATTTCCACGCAAAAACTCGACAGGACGCCAGTTGCCAGAAAGACCACCATCTTGTTTCCAAAGCAGACCAAGGCAAAGTGGACATTAGTCCACAGTGGTAATCTCCACAATGCCTCCAGATGGAGCCGTGACAGATTTTTTTTTTCGCTTGGTGCGTACTGGCCTCTAAATTAGTTGCTACTTAGCCATCGAGTTCCTTAGAGAAACATGCTTGGAAAATAATGCGCATATATCGGGTCGAAAACTTACTCTTCGGGCACAAATTGCGAGCTTCATGAGAAGTAGTAATTGAAAGCAAGATCTATGGTTTCGTTGACAAGAAAAGCCCAACCCCCCCGAATTAAACATTCGCATCGAAGTTGACAATGAGAACTCAATATAAAACCAACTCAAAATCATTTTAAGACTTCCAGCCAGCTTAAGATCTTGGTCATGTTCAGCTGCCACGCAGCTTATTCAGCTTGTACATCAATGTTTTAAAGTTCTGTGTTTCAATCTTAATTAGCACAAGGCTTGACAATTTTGACATTTGCGATGAAATTTATAACCTGCGTTAACCTTTGTAGTAAGGTTCCCTGGTCATTTTCTAACTTAAGTCTAGCCTTTCAGTTCAGTTCAGGCCTTCTTTCGTACCACTAAAAAATCACCAGAGAGCCTGCGCTTAAGCTCTTATTTCGCTAGTATTTAAGTCATGCGTTTGAAGGAAAGTCATTAACCATTGAGTTCCGATTCTGATTAACGTTCATATGATTCTGACCAGGAAAATTAGATTTTCTCGGCAGGATACTGGTTTCGATCTCGAAGCTCAGATTGCCGAGTTTCGCAGCATGCTGAAAGAGAAGAACTACTTCCATCAATATCGTCTTTGCTCAAGTTTCCATGGGACCGTCCCGGCACATGTATAATGGCTGGTACCATGGGCTCGAGTACAAACAATTTTGTCACCGAAGATTTTTCAGGAAAAAGAAAATACCTTTAAGTTCTATGGTATTCAAAATTCCGTCCGAATTCTATGCAAATAGGCTTGTCGGCTTGTAGACTTTGGGCTTGACGTTGCCGTTATATCGATGACATTTTTTTGTAAAGGTACAAGTGTTTTGAAACAGGTTTGTCCCGATAAAGAAACGAGCGAAAGTGAACAAAACGCCTAGCTTCTGTTTGCATGAGTGTTTGCGCATTTTACATAAGTTGGGATAGTTTTTCACTAGTCGTGAGTCGATTTTATAAGTCCTCCTGTCCTGCTCGTTAGTAAGCTGTTGTTTATTAAAGATATTTGTGTGTCGGTGGTGTATAAAATACTAGGCTTCTAACAGAACGCAAGGCACTTTTAACGTGCCCTTTTCATCTAGTGAAAGACCTTTTTCTTCCAATAAAAAATTGCAGCCAGGAACTTCTTTTTTCTCCTTCTGGTAAATAAAAAGCTTCCAAGGATAGTAATTCTACCAATACCAATGAGACCTAGACTAATAAAGTGTGACCTTCTTTGCTTATGTCTTGGTTTTGCTTTTCATACTTTAAATAGCTCTAATTTTGCACTATTAATATGATAGAAAGATGGATATTAGTCACTGCTTCCCAGAATCTGAAAAGGTATGTAAACTAGATAAGGAACTTCGGAGAGAGATCAAAGATCTTCAATCAGAAATTGAAGCTGGATGCTTACCCGACAAGTCTAATACTTTCAAGTCTTTCAGGTACCAGAGAACTTGTTTCTCATTTTTGGAAGAGCTAAAAGTTTCAAATATAAAAATAGTCTTGTGTTATCTGGTTTGAATATGTGTATATATGAACATGAGACTTAGCCATGTCACTCAACTTTCCAAGAAACTAACCATGTTCGGACTTTGTTATGCCTATTTTTCTACCTAAATCAAAATTTTTATGCAAGTGTTATTGAGAAAAATTTTATTTATCAAATCCATATACTTCTGATAGATAACTAATTAATGTTCTTTAGACAATTTGACTCAGACTTAAACTGGTGTAACTTTTAAAACAAAAGCTGTCTTTGTAAAAGCAATAGACATATATAATCTTTCTCTTCTTATTTTAGTTCTTACACAGAATTATTTCTTCTAGCGTGTCTCATGAATTTCTTTAATGAATTCTAGAAAGCATAGGAGCATATCCTATCTAGAGTGTTGTTAAGTTATTGATGTCTTGAAGAGCGGTAGTGTTTGCCATCCAAAGAAAGTGCTTTGCTTCAGCATACCCTATCTAGTCTGTTGATAAGTTATTAATGTCTTAAAGAGCGTTAGTGTTTGTTATCCAAAGAAGGGCTTTGCTTCAGGGATGTCAAAGTAGTCTGATTAAAGAAAATTAGTGCTGACATAATTGCTAAGCTAATAAATAGAGGGTAACAGTGGGTTTAATGCAGGGTTGATTACAGTTAATGCCAGGCAATGGTTCTCTCTGTGCAAACCATCATTAGGCATTCCACTTGTCCTAAAAAGGTGGTCCTATTTCTCTAATATTGCAAAATATTCTTGCTTTTTTAATTTTTGCTTGATGGTATAGAGATTGTTTCTTTTGCTTTGAATAATGTGGAGAATGATATTGCTTCAGAAAGTAGTTATTTTTAAATAATTAAGCATGCTATATCAAATGACTTTGTTAACCACATCTATTGGTTTGCAATTTTTCCCTAAAGTTTGTCTTAAGATGATTGTATTTGCTGTTTGCTGCAATGTACTATTAAATTTTTCAATTGATTGGTTTTTAGTGCAGTTCCTGTACCAAAAGATATTTCTTATTTCTGTAAGGAGCGAGAAGTTGCCATCAAAAGTGCCTTGAGAGTATGTCTTTTTTAATGCTGGAAAGTTGAGCAAAATCATTACCAAAAGTTATGCTAGAGAAATGTTGGAGACTGAACCAAGTTCATCAAGAGCTGTTAGACGTTCTTTATTCTAGCTTAAATGAACTATATTCGTGACATGATGACTTTCTTTGAATTTGAATACATTTTTAGGTCCCGGAAGCTATGCCTGCAAAAAGTCTGTCAGATGTTATGAAGGAGGAGATGCTGTCTTGCAAAAGGCTGGAGTATGCTCCTCGAAATCTACCTTTACTTTTGCATCAAGTATGCAACGTTACCCAAATGCTTGTTATGAAATACAGCATCAAAATTCTTTTATGCAATTTCAGATTTATAACTAATGAATTCTTAATTCATGGTCGGTCTGTATTTAAGATTAGACCAGAGTTTGATAATATGGAAACTGCTTGGGGCTTCCTTATAAATGACCAGTAAGGTAGGAGCATAGCAGCAAAGCATAGAAGTTGTTAGAGGAAACGATTAGGGGATAGGTAAAATGATTGATCATTTGATCAGAACTATGGCGCCATATCAGCAATGATTGAGATTGCAGGTCATATTTCATTATTGCATGAACGACAGTGAGGATGATGCTAATGGAACTCAACATTATAGACGGAGTTTCCATCAATGTGTGAACATTTAAGAAAGTCAAGATGCTTTACAAGCTAAACAAAAGGCCGTCAGTTATCAAAACAAAGACGAAAAACCAAAACCGGGCTTTAATAATGGGTGGTGCATACTTGCAAAAACACAACCTTTTTGTACATCACGATGATTCTTACTGTTTAATCGTGTCTTAAAATATCGTACAAAACCGAACAGACTAAAAATGGTGATGCAGCTACAGATCATACATGTTCTCCGTTTTATTTTGAGTCTAAATTTTACATCCCTATTTTGTATGTAGTCCTGAAAGCGCAATGTAGGTCGTCTGGTACGATTAGGTTGTGTAGGAGTAGTTTCCGTAGCTTCTGAGAGAGATTGCACTGCAGCGCCTGCCAGCTCGAGGTCAGAGGCCGATTGAATGTTGTTGGTTTCCTTAATGGCTATTGAGGTAAACCAGGACAGGCGGTTCTGGGAGGTGTTGATGCGCTTGCTCAGGGTACCGCGACTCATCGGATCTTGCGAAGAAACTTTCTGTTCCGGATAGAAGAACTTCTTCGTCCATCGATTATCACTTGGTGTTCGCGATTCGAGAGACGCTCCACTGCTGCGCCTGTCGCATTCCACCGGAAATGGTTTTTCCCATCCTACCTTTAGGGACTTATCTCGCTATGATTCCTGCCGTTCATTGAATAGCGATAACGTCGGGCGTGTGTTGCTTTGCTTAGGTCGGTATCTTTAGACCAAGAAGATCTGCCGACTTTGGCAAACGGTGATTTATCCTCCGTCCGAATAGGAGCTCGGCTGGTGACACGGTCACGCTTTGGGGGTGGGGGTGTTGCGAAGCATTCGATAGGCTTTAAGGACAGCGTCAGTGTCTAATGAACCGTTAGGACTCAGATTGGAGGCGAGTACCCGTTTTATGCTTTTCACAGCACGTTCGGAGCGGCCATTGCTCTTTGGGAAATGAGATGAGAAAATACGGAGATAAATCACCCAACGCTGCGATAACGTCTTAAAATCGTGACCACTAAAAGGGGTCCGCCGTCTGCAGATAATTCTTCTGGAACTGCGAAGGTTGTGAAGTATCGGCGCAATATGTTACATACGACAGCGGTGTTTGGGGGCGGTAGGTGCGGCTAATCTCGGTCCAGCCAGAAAATCTGTCAGGATAGATTATGTATGTTTTGCCGTTTCGCTTTCATGCTGTTCACACCCTGATCGTCAATATGCAGCTCTTCTAAAAGATGGCGTCGCAGGTTACGTGACATGAGTAGTTTCCCAGCGGCGTATCAGATCTTCTACAACGTACAGGTCGTCGCGTGGGGTCCTTTACTTTGCAATACAGTACTGGAAAACCTTTCGGTATTATTATAAGTAAGGAGGCGTACTGAATGTCTGGTTCAGAACGTCCTCGTGTATGTGAGTACTGAAAGTCGTGCTGGGGTTGGATGTGAGAGGTAGTAGCAACTACGCGTTCTCAATGTCTTCGGCGAGCTCGAAAGTGGACTCTTTCGGAGGGAGAGTATGTATCCGGGATGCTGCTTCGGGTCCACGATTCTTCTTACCTGATATTGCAACGACGACGAAACTGTATGCCATAAATCGTTCCCAACTTTGAGCAGCGTTCTGGTAGCGTGAATAGAGCCAAGCAACACAACCTTCTCGTATAGCACGGTGACACTTACTGTTCCTTGGTGACCTACCATATCATGCAAATGTAAACAGACTAAAAATGGTAGCACAGCTAAATATTTTGCGCATATTTTATGTGGGACAGGGCATATTTTATGGGTTCTTGCATGTCTTTTTTATGCCACAGCAACACCAAACAAAATTAATAGACTATGTTACTCTGTACTATATGATCATCGTAAGTAAGATAGTAGGTTTGTTTGAGAAAATTATTTTCTTGTTCTTTAGTTCTTCGTTGATCGGGCAGAGCAAATGCTCATATGTAAGTATTTGCATATGTTGCGATGGGCTCGATTTTGTGAGCACACCAAAGTAATTGAAGCTTTGTTCCCAGATTACCAGATGCGGCTGAGGTATTTTTTTTTTCTTTTTACTGATTCTCAATGGTTCTTGTTTGGTGTTGGATGCTGGCTGCAGTGCTGTAATGAAAGGGTTTTAACTTAAGGATTATTTCATTATTGTTTTCTTTCGTTCAGTTTTATTTTAGCTGGTTTATTTAATATTTTGCAATTTTTTTCAACATTTGTGGACTTTGTTTGGTATAATATAACTGTTTTCATAACTAATTTAGGCAATTCTATAAAAGAATTTTCGAATGATTCATATAATTAAAGTTCAGCAGATATTAGACCATGAGATGACGAAGTTCTAACCTTTGTTATTATTGCTGCCGTGATGTTCGGCAAACTGGCCAGAAAAAGATTGAGATAACAATTTTTGTCTAATTTAATGTGCTCCAGAATTGTGAAATGTTTTCATCAAAACAGCAATAATGAAAAAGATTTTTCTTGGCTTGTTTCTGTGCAGTCATATTATGCTGGAGTATCAGGATGCTGTACAAAGAGCGCGAAGGCTGGCTGTAAGTCGCGAGGCCTTTCTGTGCAATTCTGAAGTAACCCCTGGCGTAGCTAATGCAGAGGATCTCCAGATCTATGTACGCTGGTTGGTTTCTCACTTTCACGCTGTCAAAAGAATGCACGGATTTATGCAGGTCGGTCAGTGTATTGCCTTTGCTGTTAGGTGTAATTTTTTATAAGTCAATTTGTCATGGTTTTGGTAACATATGTTGCGAGCAAGAAGATATGATGACTAGCCTTTAAGGTGCCTATTTTGGTTTGAGTATGGAGTAGGATGGTCGGCGATGAAACTGATTGCTATTTATAGCAAAGTTTGATTGTGTTTTTGCATGTACTGGCACCGAATCGCCATAAAGTCGGCATTCATTGATTTACCCGTCATTTCTAGGATATCTGCATCCAATTTTTTTTTGTAGCTCATTAAGTGGATGCCTCATTTACATCATCCGTTTATAAAGACAGAGCATACCCCGGCCCAGGCGTCTCCTACCTGCAGTCATTCCTCACGCAACAGAGCCTCGAAATGGACTACACTCAATTCTACTAGGATCTTTCTACGGTCAACAGTGGCTCATCATATAGGCGATGCGGAAAGTCCCTGTGTCCCTCCTGTGACGGGCTCTGCTTATGCCCAACTGAAGTCTTCGGATACTGTTGCTGCCACTGCTGCATCTGGAGGAGGACCAGCTTCTAATGGTGACAAGCCTGGCCTACCAATGCTAGGAACAAAAGTGGAAGAGTTTGCTCACGTTCTGGATTTTCTTCTTGCGTGTTACGGAGTAGACATGGTATGCTTGTGTTTTCTTAATTAGTTTTTTTTCTTTTTTCTGTGATATCAAAACCTTTACGCCATATTTCCTATGTTGAAAGGTTTCAATTGCTATAATTGCTAAAATTGCTATAATTCTAAGGCTGCCTGTTACCTCTGGTTACCCATGAAAGTTGAATTAAATATTGTTTTGCAGACCTATTGAGACGCTTTGTAGACTTGCTGACCCGTTTTACTTCGTGGCTAGTCATTGTAGATGAAGTTAATCGTACCTTTCCCGTATTCTTTGTGCTGTTGATGCGATCAACATAAAGGTACAGTGGAGGTTTTCTTGTTGTGTCGATTCTTGTAGGCTTGCTCCGATCTGGGCACGGGTTGTGATGAGATGGACATGTTCAATGCTGTGCTTCGAGTATTTAAGCAAGTGCACTTTAAGCAGGGCCAGATGAGAACCTTTCCTGTCTATGATCTGTTTGAAGAGGGTCAAGAGACAAAGGTGCAGGATGAAGGTTATCTGCGCACATTTAAAAAAGAGGCCAATTGGATGGACTTTGTGGAGTGTGTTCCGGAGATGGACGAGACGTCATCGCAGTCTCTAACGAAACTGAAGCAGGATCATCTTCTAGACGAATTGCTGAGCGTGCAGTCCAAGTTCTTGCACGTTGAGTCGGCGGAGAAAGTTCTTGATTTTCTGCAAGAGCACTTGAAGCAGTTATCTGACGCATCCGTTTTGGTGCCTGCTTCAACTACATCACGGAAGACTGGAAAAGATGTACCTAATCTCTGGACCAAAATCTTCAATTATACACTGGAAGAGTGAGTTGACTTTGTCTCGACAGGCTAGATGCTTATAATTATGTACCTAATTCCTCCGTAATGGAGACGGGGAAGTAAGTAGGTCCTGTTTTACACCTTGGAAAATCCTGTGTTCATTTTGTTTAGTAGGTTGTAGTACTTGGTCGGCATATTTGGCATCGAAGCTTTGTGAGGGCGAGATGCGGTTATATCAGCATTTTTCTTTTTGGAGTTTTGGCAATATTTTCCCTGAGCTCAACAGTCTATGTATTGCATGCGTCGAAACTATATTTGTCATTCGCGACAGCGTTTGGTCCACACCCTTCATCTGTGGGGATTTTAGTTTCAGCGTTTCTTTTTTTTTGTAAATGTCGCTGTTTTCTACGCTCAGTAGTGAGTTCCATTATATTCCTTGTTGACATCGTGCTGTTGTGGTCCAGTACTCCAGTTAATGCCAGTTATTTATGACCAGAGATGATAACTCAGTGAATACGTCATGGCAGTGCAGGAATTTCATGGCTAGGTGTCCGGCGTAGATATCACGAAGGGCTGTAATATTAGGTTTGAAATGTATGACGCACTTTCATGGTCTTCGCAGGAGTATTGCCAAAGAGAGTTTGTTGGGTTTTGACGTGAAGCTCGACAGTGAGGTCAGCAAACGGAATGGAAGTATGTTGGATCTTGAGGAGGCCTTGGAGAAGCTAGGAGTTGGCGAGGATGGTCATACGAAGCGTTTTTCCAGCCAGGGCGCTTGCATGTCGCTCTCGATCTTACGACACATGAGGATTCGTGACCTGCAAAGAACTGTAAGTGTTAATATTTTTTTTGCTTTCTGCTCACCCATAGGGCGTTTGAGTATTGGCTCAAGCCTCTTAGTAATGGAGCAAGTCATACCACGATCAACTCTGAATCACCTTTGCGAAGTAACAAATGGCCGTCGTGAATGTTAACAAATTTGATCTGGTATTGCGCTGTTCTAAATGGTAAATGGTTCTCTTAACATTCTAAGTCTACATTCGTCACAAGTGCTTGATGGTGTATCCACATTTTAGAAACTATATAGTATAGTAATGGGAGTGGATAGCAAGAACCAGACTTTAAGAAAATACAGTCAATGTTCCAGCGTTGCAAAGCATGCAGTGAAAAGCCGAGCAATGTTTTTTTTTGCACAAGAATTGCAACTATTTTATCATAACACTTATGGGAAAAAAGTTTTGAACTGAATATATCAGTCATGCACGAATTTATCCTGGATCTTTTTCAAAGTTAGAGTTTAGCTGTGCTTTAATTTGCCTGTATCTGACATTCTGTGCGTCGCTATCTAGATATATGTGGCTACCTGGATTCTCGTCTTGCCCTGCCACAAATCATTAATCATACCTGTTCTAGTGCCTGAGTATTTTGAACTACTTTCGCTCTATTCAACGTACGCTGACAATCAACGAAGTGGGGATGGTCTTAAGCAAGGGCTCGTTTACTGAACCATGCCAACGTGCGAGCCATGCAAGCAGATCGAAGAACGTTGGCTCGCACGAGTACGTTCACAACACTCCCGTTGATTTCGTTGTAAGCGAGACAGAGTTCGTGCAGAGTTCCGAAGTGGAGAACCACGATGACTTCTACGTGTTTGCCGACGGTCGTGTCCATGTGCAAGATCAGCGAGGCTTTTTTATCATGTACGACCAAGCCTTGGCAGACTTTCGGTACGTCCACGTTCTATACTTGCGTTGTTGCTTGCGTTTTCGCTGGTTAACTGATTTCTAGTTGATTTTGCATTCTGTCTTGGTGTGACCACTGTCTGTTTTTTTTTTGGCTGAGCTGAACACAGGATTCAACAAGGACGTAAGGATCCACCACTGTTCATGGACGCGTGCACCTGCTCTACGTGCCTTTTGGCTGCGGCTTTCCATGCATCCATGCCTGACGCTGTCGCTTGTTGAATTATTTTCCCATGTATTAGTGAGCGCCTAGAATTGCGTCTTTTGCACCGTGAAGCGATGACGATTATGATTCTGCGCCTTCATCCAAACCTATATTGCATGATATGGCAATTTTCTTGCTTCTTTATAACCGCTTCTTGATTATTTAAATACGTTTTCAAAGTTCTTGTTTTGTTTAGAGAGCTCGAGGACGAACTGCTGTTGATTGGCTCGCATTATATTAGGAAGAGTGCAATCCAATCCGGAACAGAGGGTGGATTTGAGCCTTCTGAGAGCGTGGATATCGATCGTTACTCCTGTCGCAACGTGGACCGGTTCGGAGTGCTGTTGGACCTATGGTCAAGCGAGGCGACATTTCTGCAAAACAAGCAATTCCTTCTTGAGTGCTACATGGAGGTGTATCACCACGTTTTCGACGCTGCAGAGCGGAGGAGACTCACGCAGGTTTGTGAACGGGTTTTGGGGAGCTTTGCGTTTTCTCTAGATTGCTTGGAGCTGTGTGTTCTCCCTCCCTTGCCTATAACTTGGCGCCTCTGTATGGTTTCAAAGATTGGATCTTTTGGCTAAGTTCTGATCCGACGTGGAGATTTTTTGTGCGAGTTACGCGTCTCTATGCTCGGGCCCTATGGACGAGCAAGGGTTTTATCTTTCGAAGAAGACGCCTAGGTTTGTTAAAGACTACATTTTGCAGGACTCGTCCGATTTGTTTTATAGGTCATTACAACCATCATTCATAAGCGGCCTAGGTTTGACCTGAGCAAGGATTATTTTCTGGATGTATATCAGAACGAGTCGGTCTGTCTTCGTCTCCACTGTAATCTTGCTAAGTCTATGGTAGACGCGCACATCGCTGCGCAGCGGGAATATGTCAAGACGATATGTGATGATGAGAGGCGTGAATTCGGGATGCCACTTCAGGTGATTCCCATTCAGAAGATCTCTCTAGGCACTGGTCGGTCTCTCATTCAGCATGTGTACATCTTAGAGTTCCATCCTTCGCTTGGAATCATTAGTAGGCTTCCTGAATGCATAGGCAGGGCTTTAGACGAACTAGCCCATCTCAACGATCAAGAGTCTATTGGCGAATTGCTAGCGTTGGAGAGGTACTTCTTCGAAAGTGCACAAGCTCAGTGGGACTCCATGCCCATCATGGGATCCTGCTACTCAGCCAAGATTCAGAGAGACCTGTTTGCGGAGGTTTTTGCCGAGAATCCTTCCTTAGTTTGCAAAGTCGGTCATGCTTTGGCTGTGAGTAAGGACACGAAAGGCAGTCGGCGATCCCTCCAAGAAGAAGCGCAGAAGTCACTTGCTGTATGGGCTAAACTGTTGGAGGTGCTTACTTTACGTCACCGTCTGATAGAGATAGCATTTGAGTCGGAGATTCTTTTAAAGCTCTACAGCGATTACGCCAGGAAGAGTGGCTTGGAAGAGTCCCACGCGTATTTAAGACCGTCGTCCTTTGAATTTGCACAGCATAAGCCAGAGCGTGACCTGTGGCTTCTGTCGGTAAATCAGTATTTAGACGAGGATAGTTCTGTAGACAGGTAATTGCTGCTTTGTTGCGCCGCTGAGCAATGTGCTGTTGGTTTCGCTCGCTTCAAGCCTATATTGAAACGTTCTTTTCTAGCTTTCTCATCAAACCCAAATGATTAGGCCGGGGACTATCTCTTTCTGTAGAGGCTCCCGTGCTTTTGATTCAACTGCATATTTTGATAATGTCTATCTGTCTGTCGGTGTAACTTTCGACTATTGAATTTGTAGGGAACTTAACTTCTAGATGAGATTTTGCAAACCGTTTTTTTTTAATCCTCACTCTTTGCTGTAGGTACACGCCAACTGCGTTGTCGCTTGCTGTCCATGACTTGGACGAGAAGCACATCGGCTCATTCAGCTTCCACAGCGAGGGCGATTATCTAAATCTCCTTCAAGATTCTGCCGTCCACTGCCTGCAGACAACTTTAATGGCTCAAGTTACGCATACGAATTTTCTGTCAGCCATCGTTTTGCTGATGAGCTACTACGCACGTTTTTTGAATCAAAAGAACGCGAGTACTAATAAATCTCCGTTGACTGGTTCAGTTCGGTCGCCTGCTTCTGGTGGTCCCTCACCCTACCATGTGCAGATCCATACTAAGTCACCACCGCTTGTGATTCTTGGATTGTCTGCCTTTATTCCTGACAAGCATTCGAGTCTCGTCTTTCATGAGCTTCGAGCGGCATTTGTGTCCGTCCAAGTTGAGAAGTCCTACTTCCGCGACCAAATATTCAACGTGTACTTGCAACAGCGTGACAAGAGCCAGCTTCAGCTTGGATCCGTCGAGGAAGCAAATAAATTGAAGAGGTAAGGTGCATGTGCATAGTTTTTTTTTTCAGGCGCAGCTAAGATATTTGTTTTTGAGTCGTATGATTGCTAGCGATCACAGTGAGTGTTGTCATTATTGAAGTCTGGTATGGTGATATCGTGTTAGCCACTGCCTTGGACTTCGTACAATCTTCAGCACACTCACTTTTGGTTTATTGGAGAGAATGCTAATGTAATCATTCCGGTACGTGCGGCCAGAGAAGGATTTATGTAAACATGGACTAGAGTATGTCTTTGAATGAACCATGCATGAACCTCCCCAAGTAGTTATGACCTCTTTTCACTTCTGAAAGCGTCTGTTTTGTGCCGTATGTCGTCCAAAGTATAGGAAATTGTATAAAATGATGCTTACGAGATCTCATAAATCTGCTGTCGTATTCTGCGTCTAGGGAACTAGTTGAAGACTTCTGCTTTCAACTTAACACAAGACTGGCACAGCATGCACTACGTGGGCAAGTATGTATGTATTTATGTATGTATGTATGTATGTATGTATGTATGTATGTATGTATGTATGTATGTATGTATGTA